>JASAMV010006317.1:0-30999 GCA_030248065.1 Rhynchonema sp. JSB1_4
AAATATTATTCAATGTTGCAGAGAATGTGGGGATTATTCGACGGGGGCGAGACACCGCCCTATATGTACGGCACGCATTACAGCAGTGCAATGATTGTGGTCAGCTATCTGGTCAGGCTCGAACCGTTCACTGAAAAATATCCTCAAGCTGCAGGTATTGGTTGGTTTTGTTTCCTTTATTTTGCATTGCCTAACGGAGATTTCCTTGAATTTCAGGGTGGCCATTTCGACCTGGCTGACCGAACCAAATGTTTCACAGTGTCAAGGACGGCTGGCTGTCGACATCGGAAGAACAATACGGCCGACGTCAAGGAGCTCATACCGGAACTCTGTTTATCTGCCCGACTTTCTTCTTAATGCGAATAATTTCGATCTGGGTGCGTCACTCAAATGTAGCTGGGTATAGCACATGGACAAGGCCGGAAAATCCGCTATCATCTTATTTCATCTGATAAAGTGGCACGAAGTAGCAACAATCGCAAAATGTGCTCTTGTGTTTCAGGCACGAAGGCCAAAGCGGTGTTGCTGTGCACGATGTACTACTGCCGACGTGGGCAAAGGGCAGCGCACGCGAATTCATACGAAAACATCGCGAGGTCAGGTGTCTATCATGTTCGAAATTGTACTGTTCATATTGATCATTTCTCTTCCAATCCATTCGCAGGCGCTCGAGTGTGACTATGTATCGGCGCACCTACACGAATGGATCGACCTAATATTCGGCTACAAACAAAAGGACGAGCCCGCCATCGAAGCCCACAATTTGTTCCATCATTTGTTCTATGAAGGAAACATAGATTTTGATCTCATTGAGGATCCGCTGACACGAAATGCCACTATTGGGTTAGTAAGTATTCAGGGTTTGTTGCGTGTTGGCATTGCACTTGTTTGTGATTTTTTGAAAAAGATTAAGAATTATTTATCATCTGTTCTCTGTCACAACGACTGATGTACCTGTATAGAAACATTTTATGTTCCATTTGAGTTTACTTTCGTTCGCTAATACCCATTAGCGAAAGCAAGCAACTATAGGCAATCTAGCCGCTGATGTCACCGCCGCGAAATCTACAGTATACCAGAGGCTAAAATGTTCCACCGCGTCTCGACTTAGACCTGAAGCGATATTGCCGAAGTTCGCTGTTTCAGGCTGCTTTTCAGCCACGCGGCTGAGCTGAGGGCTCTATACTCAGCTCAGCCGCGTGAGCTGAGTATAGAGATACAATTTCAATATCTAGAGGTACAATTTTACAACACAGGGAATTTTTCTGTGGGCCACAGTTTGAGATAGATTGCTCCACTAATTTCGACCAGCGTAAAAGATGTTCATTAGCTGTAGAGGAATAACTTTTACGCTGGTCAAAATTAGTGGAGCAACTCTATCTCAAACTGTGGCCCAAAGAAAAACTCCCTGTGTTATAAAATTGTACCTCTTTTGAGCCATTCGGCTCACACAGTACTCAGCTGCGTGGCATGAAACAGCATGAAACATTGAACTAAAGAAAAATCGCTTCATGTATAAGTCGAAAAAACGGTGTAATGGCTCAGACTTTGGTATACTGTAGATTTCGCGGCGGTGACATCAGCGGCTGGATTGCCTTTAGTTTCCGTTGGTCATGGTAGTACCCACATCGAAGCATTTTCAGCTTCATCAACAATTTCGGTCAAATTCCATCACAGCTGTTCAAGAAACCGCATCCACAGAAACGTCTCCACCCGGGTGCTGCATTGTCACGTGGTGTGTCTGTGCACTCAACCACTGGTCGGTGTTTCCGTTATTTTGGTTTTCCTTTACTTTTATGGCATTGATGCACTGTATTTCACAGTTTCACACCTATTGCTGAGATTTTCGCGCAGCGAATTTGGCAGCCGTGAGCAAGCCCATCTTTTATATGCAAGTGGTGCATTCGACAGCTGTGTTTATTAGGACCGTTGGGCTCTTCTGTTATGTGCTTAACATTATCAATTTTCGATAATAAATAACTGTCAATGAATGCGTATAGGTTCGATATCGGGCCTATCCGATCCGTTACTGCCCACCGCTGGTGTCACCACCGATCGATTGTTCTATCACGCACTGGATTCGCTAAAACCACCCAGTCAGCCGATCAAACAATTACGCGCCGCTGTTGGACAATTGCAGCAGAATGACAAAGGTATGGGCGTCGTATTTCTCAGGTTTTTGTTGGTCTTGACTTTGACAAAACAATGCACATGGTAATCATGACATGGACTTTTGCGGTCCAACGAAAGCCAAAGATTCATGGCTATGAGGACGTGGAAGTTTTCACAACCTTTGGTTGCCCGCTTTTACCTATTTTTACGGACGAGTGGTGCAGCAGGTCATCGTCGGTGCGAATGGACCAGATGGCCAGCCATGTCATCTCAAAAACACTACCTGGAAGCCGGTTCGACACTCATGTAAGATCTAATAACCCTCACTGTTGTCCACAGGCGCGCTGATAGCAGTCGAGCAGAACAAAGTGCTGCAGCCGCCATCGTGGCAACGTTTCGTGGCGTGGGGCTTCGCTGATCGCAGCATTCGCATCGGGCAGTACGACAGCGACAAGTCAATGTGCATCTATGAACTGAGTGAATATGGAGAGATAGTCAGCGCTGTGTGTCCCAATAACAGGATTGTCGTCACGGCCAATACGAACACGGTGGGTGGTTTTTCTTTTAATTTTGTTGAATTTGTGAAGTGCTGGCGGACTTTGATTTCTGGATGGTTAGTTAACGTGGACAAAGGTGTAAGGCAGGGCATGATCGGGACAGAAATTGCAACATTTGCTGTCATAATCGTGTCTGGAAATCATTTTGCATTGCGCACTGTCGAGCGTTTGATACGTCTACCTTTTTTCATTTAGGCATGTCGGTAAAATTAGTTATGTCAGTCGAACGTGTCAGCGATCTGAGCGTGTCATTCGCTCTTGTGGCACATCCCACTGTCAAGCCATTGCCATACCCATTCAGATCGTCAACGTGTGGGAGCTGGCCGGACCCGGTGGTCGCACCCTGGCCGGTTGTCGTTTGCGTCTGCGCAAGTCGCTCTACGGTCACACCGAGCCCATCTCGTGTCTCGCTGCATCCGGTCAGTCGGACTGGGTTGTTTGTCGGCTAATTAGTGCAGCCTACGCTCTTCGTACTCAAATTTTTATCACGGTTTTTTATCGTGCAATCATTCGAATACAAGTTTTTGGAATTTTTCTGTTATTTACCGATATTTATTCTTGAAGGTGTACAAGCGGTTTTGTGATTTGAGAGCCCTGCTACACTGTCAGTATAGCATACTGTAACTGTTTGTACCTACCGTTTATAAACATGTTCGTCTCGAACAGATATGCAAATGAAATCAACTTAACTCAGACTATACACGATTGTGAAACGTTACCGATCTACATGTATGTATTGGTCGCGCAATGATCATATGAGAATTCATCAAATCATTCCTGATTTTCACGTTCAGTCACTCTTAATCACTGTGCTATTTGTGATTCCCAGAAAACATTTTCGTCTGAGAATAATCTACCAGAACACCCGCGTTGCTGCGGGTCTGAAACATCGTACTGACTGCATTCTTTGTGTGTAATCGCGCAACGCAACGTCATTGCCCCGTCACGTTCCTGCTTCACGATTCAGGAAAAGATTGACCAATTCTTATCAAGTCACTGTGCGACCAATAATTATTGCCAGGTGCGTTCGGTATCGTCGTGTCGGGCAGCCGTGACGCGACGTGCATTCTCTGGGATCTGTCCAGTCTGTTGTTGATCAGACAACTCGGCCCGCACTCGGCTCCCGTCTCGGCTCTGGCGATCAATGAAGCAACGGTTGGTCCGGCGGTTTTCGTTCATAAAATCGTTAAAGAGGGGATAATTTTTTTTATTGCGCTGGAGAAACAGAATATCAGCTCCGTATGTATGCTTCCGTTTTGCACCGAAACTTCGTGATTCCAATCGCGCTGTACTACATTTATGCGTATCGCACTAATATTCAACTAACAGCTCGTTTGGTAACGCTACGCCAACACGAACCCGATTTCGGAGGTGGCAGATTAGTGAAACATTCGTACGTGGCTGCTGATTTGGGAAATGTTACACGTTGTAGAATACAAAACGTGCATGTGGATTTTCTCTTTGTATTTGTTCGTAAGCACACAACATACGAAATCGGGTTGGCCTTTAACTTTTGTTTTCAAGTTGTTTCTGAGAGTAATGATTTGTACACATCACATCGAAGGACTCATTGTATATTGTATTTCTTCATCCCTTCTGCTGCTGTTATGCGAATCGGAAAACATTTTCGACGCACACCACAGTTCCTTGCCTGGAATGGGATATCACTGAGGCAGTCAGCAGTTCAGATTGTGATTGAGAGCTGAGCTAATTTCGCAGTATCCTGTTCATAATTTTCCAGGGCGACATAGCATCAGCATCCGGTGCCTACCTCTATCTCTGGTCACTCAACGGGGAGCCATTGGCGTGCGTCAACACCGCGTCGTCGCCAAAGTTGCACCATCAACAAATCATATTGACCATTGCGTTCTCGACGGTTGGTTGTTGTTTATGAAGTATTCATGAAACATCAGATGTTTTCAGTGCTGGTTGATGTTTCAGATGAACGAATGGGACCCACTGCACGTCGTGATCACTGGCGCAAATGATGGTGTGGTCAGGGTGCGTTTATGTGGTGATGTTTCAAAGTTATTCATGCGTTCCTGTTTTTGGCCGCGCCCAGACAGCAATGACAAAAATTGGCCGGTGTCCCACTGCGTGCAACGTATGCCTTGGTCATGGGACTATTTTAGGTAAAGGAAAACTACATCAACACGAGCCCGATTTCGGAGGTGCCAGATTAGTGAAACATTCATACGTGGCTGCTGATTTGGCAAACTTCACACTTTGTGGAATACAACGTGGTGCATGAGGATTTCTCTTTCTTTTCGTTTTGCTGGTGCACCAACTCCGAAATCGTTTTACTTTCGTTTTGCTCGTGTTGGCATAGTTTGCCTTTATCCTTATCAAATCGTTTTGGCATTGATCATTGGTATCGACCAGCACATAAACGGAATTGCCAAAACATTTTGCGTCGGTCGATAGTACCTGATGCCAATAGTACGACCCAATCACAAATAGAAAGTGTCAGGTGATATGATAAACAACAGCTGGCCAATTGGAAGCGGTAATAGCACAATAATTAGGCACATGTTGCAGCTGTGGTCACTGGAGTTTGTGCAAGTGAGTGAAACATCAGCCAATCGCTCGCAGTCGTCGGCGGTGACGATGGATGGGAACAGTTTCGATGGAACGATCGACGATGGTGACAATGATGGCTTGATCACCAGTGATTTGTTGCATCAACGACTCGCTCGGTCGACGCACAGGTCGAGACAATGTTTAGGAGAGAGTTTTTCGAACGTGTTGCCTGATATGCAAGGCATATTGAGTCTCCAAGCTGGCAGCAACGTGACCGCTTTAGCGAACACAATTTTTTGTTGCGAACACAACACAACACACGCTTTTTGTGTCAAGCATATCCTCAAATAGGAATCAATCGAATCATGTTGAATGCAGTCGCATTTGTCAAGATTTACAAGCCATAAATCTGATTGATTATGCTTATTGTGTGCAGCGGTGTGAGCATTGATCACCATGCAAACGGCGTTAAACTCTACGCACCATTGTTCAGACCGTAAGATGTGGACAATGTGCAGTACACAGCGCTGCGGGCCGTCATCCAACTTTATGTGGATTATAGTTGAATTTATGCAATTTGAATTTGAATGTGAATTGTAGTTGAATTTATTCAGTGCACGAATTTTAAATGGATCAAAATGGTGAAGGGCATTCCCATGAGTTAATCAATTTGCAGGAAATCGTTCAAATCGACCGGCAGCAATTCAATATCGATCGACGCGTCACTCGATCAGGTTGTGTGTCCTTTATCGATTGTGTCTTGCTTTATTCATACGTGCAAGGAAACATCAGGTGACATCGAACGGCAGTGTGAGCAGTCGCACACGACATCGAACGGCGAGCACGAGCGGGGCTAGTCCGGACGCGGAATTGTCTAGGTTAGATGTAATAGATTGAATTTATTTATTCTTTTTTTAATTTTCGTCATGCATCTTCTATCATCACTGCAGCAAATGTTCAGCACATAATGGCAAAACAGAGAGGGTATTAATTAGTGACAGGTTGGGAGCCAAGCTGTCGGTCAGATCACTAAAACAGGGACGCCAGTAAAAATGGCCAATTGAACGACATTTATTTTCATTGCAGTCCATTGGACGACGTCGCAGCCAATTCGCAGTCTAAGCCCGGTGCTGCGACCAGCAACGATTCCCTGACTCAACAAGGCAACAACAACGATAATGACGATGATTCGTACGTGTTCGTGTCGCCACAGAGCTCGGTCGTCAGTGACTCTAATGAAGGGGGCAACAGCAAACAGCGTGCTGGTGCAGCCATGCCGATTGCAAGACTGTACAATGGTCAACAAGGTTGGTGTCACCTGGTGACTGCATCACACAATGCTGGTTTGGCATGAGGTATCAGACTTATGGTGATTGGATCGGACCTGTGTTGGACACGTAACTTTTGTTGAGGTGGGGATATCAAGATGTCTGCCTGAGGTTTTAATTTCTACTTAACTAGAACTCTTTCCCATTCCCAAGCAACTTTACTGCCCGAAATTAGTGACATCAATCAGTAAAGCTTGAAGCAGTCTTTTGAAAATACGTCACGTGACCGTGACCAAGACAGGTCCGATGCGACACACGCAGTTCGATGCCGACACCCCTACTGATAATAAACTGATGTTTCATCTGGCACAAAACTACACAGGTCGTGACGCACTGCGTGCCGGTCATCGCTGGCAACGACAATTGATCTTCCGATCCAAACTGACCATGCACACGGCATTCGAACGAAAGGACAACATTGCACCGGCGGCAATCACTGCGATTGCACCATCAAAGTGGGTGAATGGTATTGATTGATTGAATAGTGTGATCGTTTATTAATCGATTGATTACAGAGATCACAAATCGTTGTACATCGGTGATCAGCGTGGTCGTGTTTGGCAGTGGCTGGTTGGGGATGGACAACCGACGGGACGACTCGATCATTGGGTACAGGTGAGTGTGAAATATTTGTGGGAATAAACAAATGAATATATTGAAGCATTTGGCCTTCACCGGTTCCGTATCTTTGTGGGCCAGTGAACCTTTTGGACCACGGAAAATTTCGGACCAGGTACTTTTTGGGCCACGTGTTTACTTTTACTCGCATGATTTCTTGCGCATATACAGTACATAAAATTGGACGACGCTTGTGCTCTCACGCTTAATAAAACAGTTGTTCCCACCGCAGTCACACATCCTGAACCAGGATCGGTCACAACTTGTCCGTTTGAGCACGACATTCTTCTTTGTTGATTTTTGTTAGAACGTGGCACTTGTTTCCGGATTGTTTGTGTCAACTCTTTAGACCTAATTTGTAGTCTCGTTGAAACATTAACGACTCTCTAAATGTTAGAAGTATAGAAAGTGCGTTTTATTCTTCGATCGCCATCAACACACAAGCATAGACGTAGACGGCAGGTTGGTTGATGTTACATAGATTGTGATATAAGGCACATGCGTAAAAACCATTTGACTGCGCGCGTCACATTTCAACGGTTTTTATGGGTGCCCACTCTTGATCATGTTGTTATTTTTTGGGGTTTTGTCAGCTGATTTTGGAATCTGAAACGAGCCAAACAATCTCCTCCAAGATTTTTTTCACAAAATCTGGTCATTGTGTATCAAGTTGTTCGGCTGTTAACTGCGGATTGTGAATCAAAGTAGATTGCGTCTCTGTAAGCGTTTTCATATCAAACTTTGAGACCGGTTCTATGTTGGTGACGTGACTTTTTTTAACTAAGGATATATTTAAAAAATTCGTCTTGTCACTAATTTCGACCATAAAAGATGGTCCCCGACGTCAAATTAATAACTTTTATGCTAGATATATTTAGTACTCCAGTAATGTTCGTTACATCCTTAATGCAAGAAACACGCGCAGCCAAGACAGTGACACCCGATTCGATCACCAAGCTTGATACCACTCTGTGTCTAAAGAGGGCACAGAGGGTATTGTGCTGTTCTGATCTCCATATATAGGGTGGTCAAAAAGTAGCTTTGCCAGGTTAAGGATGCTACTTGTTGTAAATGCGTGTCAATGGTCTTCGAATGGGGTGCTGACCGAGTGTTTTCGGACACGACGAACTTGAACAAGGGCTTAATTTTTGGTTCGGACTCCGGACATTCTGGAATCAACAATCTTCCCCAACAGGTGTAGTGCGCCCCTACTGTAACTCCACCCACATAAAAACACCTCCGCCGTAACCCGTAACCTCTCACTTCGCCCACTGACGTAACCTCACGCTTTACCTCTGACGTAACCACATGGAACCCACGTGTCAGAGGGACATACGCGCGCGTTGCAGTATGCGCTTGTCTGCCAGACAGACAAAAGTGACCACCGTGGGAATAACTGTTTTATTAAACGTGAGAGCAGAAGCGTCGTCCAAATTTATGTACTGTAGTGCGCAAACGATCATGCGAGTAAAAATGAACCTGTGGCCCAAAAGGTACACCATGCACACGTGGCCCAAAAAGTACGTGGCCCAAAAGGTTCACTGGCCCAAAAAGATACGGAACCGGTTCGGTCACTTATTCGATCACAACTATCCTTCACCATGGATACATTGTTTTCTGTGCAGGATCCTGCCCGTAACTCCTGCACCCAATGTCAGCAAAAGTTCAGCATGTCGGAACGTAAACATCACTGTCGCAACTGTGGACAGATATTTTGTGCAAGGTTCGGTTATCTTTTTGCGTTTGAACTTTGTACCTGATCATTTTTATTTATGTAAACATTAATGAATTCAAATAATTGAAAAGTGATATTCATTCAGGTGCAGCAGATTCGAAACCGAAATTCGACACATGAAAATCACGAAACCGGTTCGGGTCTGTCAGAGTTGTTTTCTGCGCCTCAAAGCAGAGAATAGTTGATTACCCAAATTACTAACGTGAACTAGTGTGATTTGTAATGGCTTTATTGAAATTTAAAAGTGTGCGGCGTTGTAGACGACTTATCACCTTCTTTAAAGGGCTCGGGACATAACCGAAGGAAGGGTAGCAGGACATATTGTTACATACCGTTGGAAAGCATTCCGACAGCTTATGTCACGCACAAATTTTGAGGTCATTGGAGATTCGCTATCTCTTGGTAGAGCGACTTTTCGTTCCAGAAAAAAGTGAATTTTTGCACAAATTGGAACGACCGGTGCAGAAACCCCAAATGAGTTGAAGGTCAAGTAACACGTGGATAGGATTACAACAGCTTCTGAATAGCTTACCATCACAACTTCAGTCGTTCAAAGCATTGCTTCACACGGTGAGGGTGCGAAACGTTCCAAAAATCGGCCTTATTTTTCGAGAACACATGTTTGTCCCTAAATTTTGAGGCCACGCTTAGGGCTGCGGAAATAAGAACAAAATGGGGATATAGAGCATCGTCGAACGTACCAGAAAATAAGGTTTTTAAATTTTTTAACTCATGGCTAGCTCGGTGACAGGCCTAAAAATCCATTAAATTGCCGCTAAATTAGGTGGTTACATTTATCGCCAGAATTGTGACACATAAAGGCCACAGATTGTATCGGAATCGAGACAAAAAAATGAGAGAAACGTCTGGTTTCACAACCTATCAAGGTCCGAAGACCCCAAGGTCTACAGATCTCTCGGAGCAGCCATACTAACCTGAATATGATATTCAGCTATAAATGCTTATCGTTAACAGGTATTGTAAATGTGACAGCACCAAACAATGTATCTCAGGAGTAGCTTTCGAACGATATATAACAAGCCCCAATAAATTCTTACGCTTAAGGGCAGAGGCTGAAAAATTGCTTTTTTGACGATTCTGGAATGAACCGGCACGTCACCGTGTTCGATTTCGGAATTTTGACCGTTTCTTGTCCATAGTAAGAAATAGTTTGGGCATGTTATATATCATTCGATAGCTACGTTGAAGCTACGTCGTTTGGTGCTATCAAATGTGCAATAATTTTTAACAGTAACGACTTATAGCCAAATATCTTATTCAGGCTGGCATGGCTGCAGCAGCCGGACCATTGGGTTTGAAGTATTGAAACTCGTCTAGATTGTTGGTCTGTGCGTTTATTTGACTTTCTCGTTTCCAATGCAATGCAATACGTGGCTTATTTATATCACGTTTCCGTCAATGAATGCAACAATGCAGTTTAGTGGCAATTTTTAGGTCTTTTTCGGCCTGTCACAACGCTATCTAAGTGTTTCCAAATTTAAAAACCTTATTTTCTGGTACTTTCGAAAATGCTCTATTTTTCTATTGCATTTTCATTTCTGCAACACAAGGCGCGGCCTCAAAATTATGAGACAAACTTGTGTTTTCGAAAAATGTGGCCGATTTTTTGAACATTTCGCACCCTCACCGAGTGAAGCAATTCATTGAGCGACTGAAGTTCTCATGATAAGTTATCCAGAAGCTGTTGTAATCCTATCCACGTGTTACTTGACTTTCAACTCATTTGGGGTTTCTGCACCGGTCGTTCCAATTTGTGCAAAAATTCACTTTTTTCTGGAACGAAAAGTCGCTCTACCAAGAGATAGCGAATCTCAAAGGAGCTTAAAATTTGTGCGTGACATATGCTGTCACAGTGCTTTCCAACGATGTATAACACTGCGCTCTGCTGCCCTTCCTTCGGTTGTGTCCCGAGCCCTTTAATTACCTATAAGTTTGCTGTGATCATGTTTTTTTTGAATTTCTATGTTCATGGTATTTTCGTTTCATTTATCGGTGTTGTGTTGTGCACATAATATTATCATTTTTCGTATCTCTTTTTTATTCTACGAGTATTACTATTCCGTCACCATGGTTTGTCTTCAACTTTATTATGATCATTGTACAGTGTGTAGCTGAAAGAAACTCAGTCCTCCGATTTCATTTATAATTATATATGAACAAATTGCCAAGAAATAATTATTTGTTAGCATTTTTGTCTGTTTCATCTTGCTCTCTCATCATTTCTTACGGGCCGTTACCGTTTTGTGTTTTTGCATTACATTGAATGCTTCATTCAACTGTCTAGAAGTTGCTGTGTGCGTGCAATCATTCTGTGTTGGTGAGTTTATATATTAGTGCTGAAATTACTCCGTTCTGTTTATACCTTGAAATTTATCATCTCCACTTTGTGCAGCAAGATCAAGTGACGTACAGGTCAACAAACTCGCATGTTACAGAAATTATACCCATCGTGATTTCTCTCAAATCGTGTAGTCATTTGTACATTTATTTGTGAAACATCTGCTACATCAACAAAACACCGATGATGGCGTACATAATTAATATTGTATACGCTTTTGTGTCTTGTGCTGTGCTCTATCATTCGTGTATTGTGTATAATATTTGCGAAACGAATAAATCAATCTATCTGTGCTTGGTGGTTAATTGACATACGTTTAGGCTACCACACCATGCTCATCTTTCCGAGCTTACCTTTTAGGGGAAATATGTGTTTCGGTAATTTTGTTTCCTTTTTGTTCGTTTTCAAGATGCAACCTTTACGAACAGTGGAGTTCTATTCGGGAATCGGCGGCATGCATATTCGCCATGGTCAAGCTTGCAACATCACAACCTTTTCTTTCAATCCTAAATAGGCCTGCCCTAGTTTCCATAATGCACCCACTATAAGGGAAAAATCAGAATGTGATGTTTCAGCGAGCGAGGCCACAGAGGATTAGGAGATTACCGAGTCCAGGATTATCGATTATTTCCCGTCCATTCGTGCACACAGTATTCGGATCCAGGCTACAAAAGGTATAGTTTCGGTTCGATAGATTTTGATTCTCATTGCAGAAGCCGACTCTAATTGAAGACACATCCTGAGCCTTTCCAGTGCTTTTTGATGTTTCACTGAATAAATTTGGTGTGAATAAAACCTGTGTTCTTTATGCACAGGCAAGGCAGCCAGATTAGGACAGTGAATATGTTCCAACATTGTGGCGTATGATGGAAAAGTTAGTTTAACTGACAGATTTCAAAAGTTTCAATCTGCTCTATCAGCATGGCATAAACTGAGAATGAAGTCCCCTCCACGCATACTGCGAAAATGCAGGGCTTGAACACACAAGCACAATCAATTCTGGATTGTTAACAACTCCTACAATCAAGGACGCCTTTCCTATTTTTCTTTTTTTTAATTTCCTGTCATTTCACGTTCCTCTTTCGTCATGGCCCCAACCACGTATCTCGCATATCTCAATACCACGATACGATTGCTCTTTCCTCGATGTGGTCCAGCCAATCTAGCGGCCCCCTCATAAGGCTCATCGAGTGCCAGTTGGAATTGTGTACCCGATTCAAAAAATCGTGTTTTTCACGAGCCTAGGTCGTGCAGGTAGGATGTCTATCGGGACAAAAAGCAGATGGAGGTGTGGGTGTCATACATTACATTCCATCTTTTATAGTGCTATAATTTGAATCCGTCGTTTCGGGTCGCTAAAGTGTTGATTGGTTTATTGCTCTCAATGACGCATAAACCCGAGTTTCAATTAAGATTTCATACATAGGCGGGCGCAATAACTGGCAGGTAATTTTATGTCAACTAGACATAAATTTCAGTTAACGCCGCACAACGCGCAAGGGACAGGGGCGTAGACAACAGGTTCGACAATATGCAAATTCTAAATTAAGGGCAACTTGTTTCAGCTTCCCGACAGCCAGACATCAGCAATTGCTTACAGGCAATAGGTGAAGAAAGGCTGATGGACAGTACTCCTTAGTATGCAAGGTTCGAAAGCAATTGATAAGAATTTGACACAAAAAACAAAATCATATTTTATCCTATAAACCGGAAAAAACGCCAAAAAAAGTACCTGCAGAAGAAAAATTAGTGAGGTATATAGTAGCTCATCGGATAATAGAATTTGGATTAAATGCTCTCGGCTAACAATACAGCCTGTGTTTGATAGACGGGGATAAATGATGAATTGCATTTAGCTAGAGCTGCCGCCGTAAGAGAGGAAAGATAGCAGATGTGGAGCGGACGCTGGAGGCGGCGGGAAAAGAAGCAAGAAAGCGAGAAAATTTGAGATAAGCGGCAAAGAGGGATAAAATATGCACAGCCATTAGGGTCAAAATAGAAAAGAAGTGAGAGGAGAAGCATGCACAAAGGTCAGGGATACAGGCGAGATCCAGGAAGGTCAGGGAAGGAGAAAGAACAAGGGAGGAAACACAAAGGGGGAAGAGGGGAAAAAAGAAAAAAAAACGAAGAAGAGGGAAGATCCAAGATAATACTTACTCCGTAGCCAGCTAGAAAATTAAATCGCGATTCCAAGTCGGTCTGAAAAAGAAAAAAGAAGAATCAATAAAAAGAGAGAAAATCTTAAATCCAAAATGAAAAAGTGGAGAGATAAAAAGGTAGACTTTCGATGCTTCGAAATAGAGTACATTCAATCAATTACGAAGTCAGGGAGAATCGAAGGTAGATAGTCGAAGAATCGGCTTCACTAAATAAAGTTCGGGAGCTACAACCAATCAATCAAAAGAAGGTGTTAATAATAAGACTTCAGTATTTTTTACGCCTCCCGTGTTTTTGCTTCCAGATATGTAAATGTCATTTTTGTTCGTATGCATGTGCATGTTCTTCAGCTATTTCGTTTCTGACACGCGACTGCAGATTTCGCTCGGTTGCTGGTGCACCACAATTTTATCATCTTGGAAAATACAATGGCACGACAAAAATGGGAGCAGACAGCAGAGTGCACAAGTAAATTCAGTCATCTTCACGTGTCTGTTGTTCATCTGATGTTTCACGAATGGGTGACGTGGCAGAAGGGGGTAATAGACCGTCAGATTACAGATCAGAGTAGAAAGGTAGGATAATAGCAACCCGCCTACCGTCTCTGTTTTGGCTCAAAAGGACAAAGGATACATTGAGAAATATACGAATTAGAATGCAACTACAGGCATTTTGGTAGCGGTGACATGATTGGGAAGCCGGTATTTTCAGTCACTATGCACCCGTACCTAAAATCCTGGGTGCAGAATAAAAAGTACCAAATGCTGTGGGTTAGGTTCACCACAAAAGAGGTAGTAAGTAATGAACGAGTCAACGAAGTACCCAGTTCAGCATCGAAGCTTTGTTCAAGAACACACCAGGTCTGTGTGCACAACACAAAAAAACGGTAAAAAGATGCATGGATGCATATTGTGGCCGGTGTGGAACCGTGCCATTTAGCTGGTTTCAACTCTTCACGAGTGGGCACAGGTCATCCAGCGAATGCACCAGATCAGAAAGAGGCACGGACCACAAAATCTAAGCCTCAAGCAGCCAACCCCGATGTTCAATCAATTCCTCTTCCTCTCCTCGTCATGCGATCAATAATCTCCAAATCACAGGGGTAGACTAATGACATCACTCGGGGTATATGGCGAAGTAGCAGGACAAAATGGTCAAAATACCAACTGCCTTCCCCGCCATGACGACCGTCTCTATAGCGATAGAACTTGCTAAAAATACATTTTACAGAGCAACCATTTAGGGTCATTCATGGGATAAGATTGGGTGGGGGTGGGACACGGCATTTTCAAGGCATACAAGTACCTTTACATCAGCTAATAGGATGTCATGCAGCAGATTGGTGACCGAACCGAACTGTAATATTCACTACAGGTTTCACTATAAACAGGTTCATTAGTGCACTATATAAATACGAATATCGTTGCATGAAACGTCACCTGACACATCCGTGCGACACCAACAGCTGTCGGGAATTCGCATCACGCCGAGTCCAGGCCACATCCGCAATAACGGGCAGTGGAGGCAACACCGCCCAATTGATTGATGCCCGCTTGACCTGTGTGGTGAAACATCAGCTAGCTGGGCTTACTCCTGCTACAGCTTGATTGCTTATCCATTATCTGATATCTGACGATTGACAAACCTGAATGCGGCATGATGAAACATACAGTAATCCTGGTCAGCTCTGAGCAGCAAAGAAGTCCATAGCACCTGCGCGCTTCGTGTTTGTGGCCAGCTAACCAGTAGTCTCATACAATATTATGACTCTATTGGGGCAATATTCTCTAAACATCAGTTGTTCCGCACCTGTTATGCTATGCACACCTTTAATGTGTGCCAAACGCGAACACAGCGCCTCCCAGAATCCCCGCCAATGCGCGCTAGACACGCAACATCTTTTGCTGAATCGTCTGTATTCCATCATGCCCGTACATACACAGCGGCGGCAGCTACTAGCTAAATAGGCAATTCATATTTCAATTTATTCCACCGATGACTATACAAACAACAGGCTGTATGTGTTAGGCGCGAGAGCATCTTAATCACAAATTCTATTATCCGACAATGAGCTACTAGTCAGTCACCTTCGCAGCTAATAAATGTGTCTTCATGTGCTAAGGCAGCACGGTAGCATGTGCATGTGTGCGTTTTGGACTGGTACTTCATGCAGATAGATGCACGGATGCACGGCATAGATAGATAAGGATAAAATATGATGTGTGTGGTTTATTTTGTGTACAAAATTCATAATAAAAATCAACAAATTGCCCATTATGCGAACCACATTGCATACTACAGGAGTACATGTCGCATCACAGCACTGATCACAGTCACATTCACACTATTGCCCAGTGCACGATAGAGCAATTGCTGATGTTTCACTGGATCGTCAGCCAGTGACTCGGGCCAAGCTGAAACAAACGGTATAGTTGCCAAACCCAAAATTAAAATGTTAGACCCAAGAATATAAATAAAACAAACAAGCATCAAATTACCGAAGTGTGACGGGAAGCCCAAGCGCGGACTCGCGGGTGAAAGACGTAACCCAGTGGTTAGAAGCACACGCGCATTCCTTATGGCTTGCCAGTTGAGGTAGGCGGTTAACTGAACAAATGCTAGTGAATAAAGTTACACTACAGTTACATTGGACCGAAAGGAAATCCATTAAATTTGAACACTTTCGCGATGGTTTTATGCGTCATTGAGAGCAATAAACCAATCAACACTTTAGCGACCCGAAACGACGGATTCAAATTATAGCACTATAAAAAGAGTGGAATGTATATCGATAGTGAAACGACACCCACAAGCACACTCACATCTGCTTTTTGTCCCGAATACAGCACGGATCCAGTACCACGTGCAAACGAACCATAGGCCCTCGTGAAACAACACGATCTTTTTGAATCAGGGTACACAATGTCCAATACTTGGGCACATTTCGATCCGAGCACTTTATCAGGCAACAGGCATGCGGCCATGGTTTGGGCATCTATTGGCTCTTGTACGAAGTCGGATATGGGTCGCATTCGTAACGGGTCAGTCTCGTACACATCTGACCGGGAAGAGACCGGGAGTTCGTTGACAATACCGTATTCGTGCGGTTGTGTTGATGCATCAGTGAGATATGCGTACAGATACACGCGACTGCGAGAGTTGGGCACGCCAAATTGGAGCGGGGAAAGCAGGAAACGCTGAAAGTGACAGGAAATTTAAAAAAACCAATTTTTGCGCAAAAATAAGGGAAATTGGCGCATGCCTTGATACTGTAGCCGAGTTGTTTCAACAATTCACAGAATTGATCATGTGCTTGTGATGTTTCAAAGCCCTGCACATTTTCCAGCAGTATGCGCCGTGGAGGGGACTTCATTCTACAAGATTTATGCCATGCATGAATAGAGCAGATTGAAACTTTTGAAATTCTGTCAGTTAAACTAACTTTTCCATCATACGCCACAAATGTTGGAACGAATCAGTTCGACTGTCACTCAGATCCTGTTGCTTGCCTTGCCTGATGCATAAAGAACACAGGTTTTATTCACACCAAATTTATTCAGTGAAACATCACAAACAAGCCACCTGGTGAAAGGCTGACAAGGCGGAGACATGGTCCAGAGATCGGCATTCAAATTATCGAGCTCCATTTCGGCTATACCCTGCAAATGAGCAAACTCAAAATCTATCCGAAAACCGAAAATCGTAAAATACACATCAGTGTGTGCAACATCCCACAGCCTGGACTCACGCAAATATTCCTGTTGTGCAACGAAGTGGACGGGAAATTCAATCGATAAATCTCGTTGGACGTCGGACTAATCTCGTACGCTGCAATCACCTCATGTGGCACTCCGCTCGCTGAAACATCACATTCACTGATTTTTCCACTTATAGTCCAGGGTGCATTAATGGAAAACTAGGGCAGGCCTATTTTCAGGCATTGAAAGAAAAGGTTGTGATGTTGCAAGCTTGACCAATGAGCGAATAATGCATGCCGCCGATTCCCGAATAGAACTCCACTGTTCGTAAAGGTTGCATCTTGAAAACGAACAAAAAGGAAACAAAATTACCGAAACACATATTTCCCCTAAAAGGTAAGCTCGGAAAGATGAGCATGGTGTGGTAGCCTAAACGTATGTCAATTAACCACCAAGCACAGATAGATTGATTTATTCGTTTCGCAAATATTATACACAATACACGAATGATAGAGCACAGCACAAGACACAAAAGCGTATCACAATATTAATTATGTATCGCCATCATCGGTGTTTTGTTGATGTTAGCAGATGTTTCACAAATAAATGTACAAATGACTACACGATTTGAGAGAAATCACGATGGGTATAATTTCTGTAACATGCGAGTTTGTTGACCTGTACGTCACTTGATCTTGCTGCACAAAGTGGAGATGATAAATTTCAAGGTATAAACAGAACGGAGTAATTTCAGCACTAATATATAAACTCACCAACACAGAATGATTGCACGCACACAGCAACTTCTAGACAGTTGAATGAAGCATTCAATGTAATGCAAAAACACAAAACGGTAACGGCCCGTAAGAAATGATGAGAGAGCAAGATGAAACAGACAAAAATGCTAACAAATAATTATTTCTTGGCAATTTGTTCATATATAATTATAAATGAAATCGGAGGACTGAGTTTCTTTCAGCTACACACTGTACAATGATCATAATAAAGTTGAAGACAAACCATGGTGACGGAATAGTAATACTCGTAGAATAAAAAAGAGATACGAAAAATGATAATATTATGTGCACAACACAACACCGATAAATGAAACGAAAATACCATGAACATAGAAATTCAAAAAAAACATGATCACAGCAAACTTATAGGTAATTAAAGAAGGTGATAAGTCGTCTACAACGCCGCACACTTTTAAATTTCAATAAAGCCATTACAAATCACACTAGTTCACGTTAGTAATTTGGGTAATCAACTATTCTCTGCTTTGAGGCGCAGAAAACAACTCTGACAGACCCGAACCGGTTTCGTGATTTTCATGTGTCGAATTTCGGTTTCGAATCTGCTGCACCTGAATGAATATCACTTTTCAATTATTTGAATTCATTAAAGGGGGCCTTTCGCATTTCAAACCCCGTTCAAACTTCGCAAGTGTTTAGACAGTGGTCAAGGCGTCATAAAAGTCAAACACCCGGAGGTCTGACGTTCAGCATGCGGCCAGGAGATGCCCTTCAAGAGGAACATCCAGGAACAAAATTAAATGTGGACCAGCCCAATTTCTACCTGCGCATTCAGGCAACTCGCCTGATGACAAGGGCGGTCAAGGCGCAGAATGTTTCGCACGATATTTGCCCCTGCCTCACTATAGAATTTCGCTTTTCTTTTTATTTCGAATTGCAACGAATTGTTCATGCGTGGCTGCTAAATGTTTCATGGTCTGCTTGTCGCGCTGGAACAATTCGTTGAAATTCGAAATATAAAGAAAAGCGAAATTCCATAGTCAGTGGTGTTGCACGTTTCATGCGAAACATTCATTCGCCTTGACACCTTTTTGATCAAGCAGTTTGCCTGAATGCGCAGGTATAAATTGGGCTGGTCCGCGGCACACTTTGTTCCTGGATGTTCTTCTTAAGTGCTCTCCTGTCGCATGCTGCAGATTGGGTTCTTGGTGCGTTAGAGTTCAATAACGCCCTGAACAATATTCAAATGCGTGCAAAGTTTGAAGACGGTTTGAAATGCGAAAGGCCCCCTTTAATGTTTACATAAATAAAAATGATCAGGTACAAAGTTCAAACGCAAAAAGATAACCGAACCTTGCACAAAATATCTGTCCACAGTTGCGACAGTGATGTTTACGTTCCGACATGCTGAACTTTTGCTGACATTGGGTGCAGGAGTTACGGGCAGGATCCTGCACAGAAAACAATGTATCCATGGTGAAGGATAGTTGTGATCGAATAAGTGACCGAACCGGTTCCGTATCTTTTTGGGCCAGTGAACCTTTTGGGCCATGTACTTTTTGGGCCACGTGTGCATGGTGTACCTTTTGGGCCACAGGTTCATTTTTACTCGCATGATCGTTTGCGCACTACAGTACATAAATTTGGACGACGCTTCTGCTCTCACGTTTAATAAAACAGTTATTCCCACGGTGGTCACTTTTGTCTGTCTGGCAGACAAGCGCATACTGCAACGCGCGCGTATGTCCCTCTGACACGTGGGTTCCATGTGGTTACGTCAGAGGTAAAGCGTGAGGTTACGTCAGTGGGCGAAGTGAGAGGTTACGGGTTACGGCGGAGGTGTTTTTATGTAGGTGGAGTTACAGTAGGGGCGCACTACACCAGTTGGGGAAGATTGTTGATTCCAGAATGTCCGGAGTCCGAACCAAAAATTAAGCCCTTGTTCAAGTTCGTCGTGTCCGAAAACACTCGGTCAGTACCCCATTCGAAGACCATTGACACGCATTTACAACAAGTAGCATCCTTAACCTGGCAAAGCTACTTTTTGACCACCCTATATATGGAGATCAGAACAACACAATACCCTCTGTGCCCTCTTTAGACACAGAGTGGTATCAAGCTTGGTGATCGAATCGGGTGTGACTGTCTTGGCTGCGCGTGTTTCTTGCATTAAGGATGTAACGAACATTACTGGAGTACTAAATATATCTAGCATAAAAGTTATTAATTTGACGTCGGGGACCATCTTTTATGGTCGAAATTAGTGACAAGACGAATTTTTTAAATATATCCTTAGTTAAAAAAAGTCACGTCACCAACATAGAACCGGTCTCAAAGTTTGATATGAAAACGCTTACAGAGACGCAATCTACTTTGATTCACAATCCGCAGTTAACAGCCGAACAACTTGATACACAATGACCAGATTTTGTGAAAAAAAATCTTGGAGGAGATTGTTTGGCTCGTTTCAGATTCCAAAATCAGCTGACAAAACCCCAAAAAATAACAACATGATCAAGAGTGGGCACCCATAAAAACCGTTGAAATGTGACGCGCGCAGTCAAATGGTTTTTACGCATGTGCCTTATATCACAATCTATGTAACATCAACCAACCTGCCGTCTACGTCTATGCTTGTGTGTTGATGGCGATCGAAGAATAAAACGCACTTTCTATACTTCTAACATTTAGAGAGTCGTTAATGTTTCAACGAGACTACAAATTAGGTCTAAAGAGTTGACACAAACAATCCGGGAACAAGTGCCACGTTCTAACAAAAATCAACAAAGAAGAATGTCGTGCTCAAACGGACAAGTTGTGATAGATCCTGGTTCAGGATGTGTGACTGCGGTGGGAACAACTGTTTTATTAAGCGTGAGAGCACAAGCGTCGTCCAATTTTATGTACTGTATATGCGCAAGAAATCATGCGAGTAAAAGTAAACACGTGGCCCAAAAAGTACCTAGAACAAGACGTACGTGGCCCAAAAAGTACCTGGTCCGAAATTTTCCGTGGTCCAAACGGTTCACTGGCCCACAAAGATACGGAACCGGTGAAGGCCAAATGCTTCAATATATTCATTTGTTTATTCCCACAAATATTTCACACTCACCTGTACCCAATGATCGAGTCGTCCCGTCGGTTGTCCATCCCCAACCAGCCACTGCCAAACACGACCACGCTGATCACCAATGTACAACGATTTGTGATCTCTGTAATCAATCGATTAATAAACGATCACACTATTCAATCAATCAATACCATTCACCCACTTTGATGGTGCAATCGCAGTGATTGCCGCCGGTGCAATGTTGTCCTTTCGTTCGAATGCCGTGTGCATGGTCAGTTTGGATCGGAAGATCAATTGTCGTTGCCAGCGATGACCGGCACGCAGTGCGTCACGACCTGTGTAGTTTTGTGCCAGATGAAACATCAGTTTATTATCAGTAGGGGTGTCGGCATCGAACTGCGTGTGTCGCATCGGACCTGTCTTGGTCACGGTCACGTGACGTATTTTCAAAAGACTGCTTCAAGCTTTACTGATTGATGTCACTAATTTCGGGCAGTAAAGTTGCTTGGGAATGGGAAAGAGTTCTAGTTAAGTAGAAATTAAAACCTCAGGCAGACATCTTGATATCCCCACCTCAACAAAAGTTACGTGTCCAACACAGGTCCGATCCAATCACCATAAGTCTGATACCTCATGCCAAACCAGCATTGTGTGATGCAGTCACCAGGTGACACCAACCTTGTTGACCATTGTACAGTCTTGCAATCGGCATGGCTGCACCAGCACGCTGTTTGCTGTTGCCCCCTTCATTAGAGTCACTGACGACCGAGCTCTGTGGCGACACGAACACGTACGAATCATCGTCATTATCGTTGTTGTTGCCTTGTTGAGTCAGGGAATCGTTGCTGGTCGCAGCACCGGGCTTAGACTGCGAATTGGCTGCGACGTCGTCCAATGGACTGCAATGAAAATAAATGTCGTTCAATTGGCCATTTTTACTGGCGTCCCTGTTTTAGTGATCTGACCGACAGCTTGGCTCCCAACCTGTCACTAATTAATACCCTCTCTGTTTTGCCATTATGTGCTGAACATTTGCTGCAGTGATGATAGAAGATGCATGACGAAAATTAAAAAAAGAATAAATAAATTCAATCTATTACATCTAACCTAGACAATTCCGCGTCCGGACTAGCCCCGCTCGTGCTCGCCGTTCGATGTCGTGTGCGACTGCTCACACTGCCGTTCGATGTCACCTGATGTTTCCTTGCACGTATGAATAAAGCAAGACACAATCGATAAAGGACACACAACCTGATCGAGTGACGCGTCGATCGATATTGAATTGCTGCCGGTCGATTTGAACGATTTCCTGCAAATTGATTAACTCATGGGAATGCCCTTCACCATTTTGATCCATTTAAAATTCGTGCACTGAATAAATTCAACTACAATTCACATTCAAATTCAAATTGCATAAATTCAACTATAATCCACATAAAGTTGGATGACGGCCCGCAGCGCTGTGTACTGCACATTGTCCACATCTTACGGTCTGAACAATGGTGCGTAGAGTTTAACGCCGTTTGCATGGTGATCAATGCTCACACCGCTGCACACAATAAGCATAATCAATCAGATTTATGGCTTGTAAATCTTGACAAATGCGACTGCATTCAACATGATTCGATTGATTCCTATTTGAGGATATGCTTGACACAAAAAGCGTGTGTTGTGTTGTGTTCGCAACAAAAAATTGTGTTCGCTAAAGCGGTCACGTTGCTGCCAGCTTGGAGACTCAATATGCCTTGCATATCAGGCAACACGTTCGAAAAACTCTCTCCTAAACGTTGTCTCGACCTGTGCGTCGACCGAGCGAGTCGTTGATGCAACAAATCACTGGTGATCAAGCCATCATTGTCACCATCGTCAATCGTTCCATCGAAACTGTTCCCATCCATCGTCACCGCCGACGACTGCGAGCGATTGGCTGATGTTTCACTCACTTGCACAAACTCCAGTGACCACAGCTGCAACATGTGCCTAATTATTGTGCTATTACCGCTTCCAATTGGCCAGCTGTTGTTTATCATATCACCTGACACTTTCTATTTGTGATTGGGTCGTACTATTGGCATCAGGTACTATCGACCGACGCAAAATGTTTTGGCAATTCCGTTTATGTGCTGGTCGATACCAATGATCAATGCCAAAACGATTTGATAAGGATAAAGGCAAACTATGCCAACACGAGCAAAACGAAAGTAAAACGATTTCGGAGTTGGTGCACCAGCAAAACGAAAAGAAAGAGAAATCCTCATGCACCACGTTGTATTCCACAAAGTGTGAAGTTTGCCAAATCAGCAGCCACGTATGAATGTTTCACTAATCTGGCACCTCCGAAATCGGGCTCGTGTTGATGTAGTTTTCCTTTACCTAAAATAGTCCCATGACCAAGGCATACGTTGCACGCAGTGGGACACCGGCCAATTTTTGTCATTGCTGTCTGGGCGCGGCCAAAAACAGGAACGCATGAATAACTTTGAAACATCACCACATAAACGCACCCTGACCACACCATCATTTGCGCCAGTGATCACGACGTGCAGTGGGTCCCATTCGTTCATCTGAAACATCAACCAGCACTGAAAACATCTGATGTTTCATGAATACTTCATAAACAACAACCAACCGTCGAGAACGCAATGGTCAATATGATTTGTTGATGGTGCAACTTTGGCGACGACGCGGTGTTGACGCACGCCAATGGCTCCCCGTTGAGTGACCAGAGATAGAGGTAGGCACCGGATGCTGATGCTATGTCGCCCTGGAAAATTATGAACAGGATACTGCGAAATTAGCTCAGCTCTCAATCACAATCTGAACTGCTGACTGCCTCAGTGATATCCCATTCCAGGCAAGGAACTGTGGTGTGCGTCGAAAATGTTTTCCGATTCGCATAACAGCAGCAGAAGGGATGAAGAAATACAATATACAATGAGTCCTTCGATGTGATGTGTACAAATCATTACTCTCAGAAACAACTTGAAAACAAAAGTTAAAGGCCAACCCGATTTCGTATGTTGTGTGCTTACGAACAAATACAAAGAGAAAATCCACATGCACGTTTTGTATTCTACAACGTGTAACATTTCCCAAATCAGCAGCCACGTACGAATGTTTCACTAATCTGCCACCTCCGAAATCGGGTTCGTGTTGGCGTAGCGTTACCAAACGAGCTGTTAGTTGAATATTAGTGCGATACGCATAAATGTAGTACAGCGCGATTGGAATCACGAAGTTTCGGTGCAAAACGGAAGCATACATACGGAGCTGATATTCTGTTTCTCCAGCGCAATAAAAAAAATTATCCCCTCTTTAACGATTTTATGAACGAAAACCGCCGGACCAACCGTTGCTTCATTGATCGCCAGAGCCGAGACGGGAGCCGAGTGCGGGCCGAGTTGTCTGATCAACAACAACTGGACAGATCCCAGAGAATGCACGTCGCGTCACGGCTGCCCGACACGACGATACCGAACGCACCTGGCAATAATTATTGGTCGCACAGTGACTTGATAAGAATTGGTCAATCTTTTCCTGAATCGTGAAGCAGGAACGTGACGGGGCAATGACGTTGCGTTGCGCGATTACACACAAAGAATGCAGTCAGTACGATGTTTCAGACCCGCAGCAACGCGGGTGTTCTGGTAGATTATTCTCAGACGAAAATGTTTTCTGGGAATCACAAATAGCACAGTGATTAAGAGTGACTGAACGTGAAAATCAGGAATGATTTGATGAATTCTCATATGATCATTGCGCGACCAATACATACATGTAAAGATCGGTAACGTTTCACAATCGTGTATAGTCTGAGTTAAGTTGATTTCATTTGCATCTGTTCGAGACGAACATGTTTATAAACGGTAGGTACAAACAGTTACAGTATGCTATACTGACAGTGTAGCAGGGCTCTCAAATCACAAAACCGCTTGTACACCTTCAAGAAATAAATATCGGTAAATAACAGAAAAATTCCAAAAACTTGTATTCGAATGATTGCACGATAAAAAACCGTGATAAAAATTTGAGTACGAAGAGCGTAGGCTGCACTAATTAGCCGACAAACAACCCAGTCCGACTGACCGGATGCAGCGAGACACGAGATGGGCTCGGTGTGACCGTAGAGCGACTTGCGCAGACGCAAACGACAACCGGCCAGGGTGCGACCACCGGGTCCGGCCAGCTCCCACACGTTGACGATCTGAATGGGTATGGCAATGGCTTGACAGTGGGATGTGCCACAAGAGCGAATGACACGCTCAGATCGCTGACACGTTCGACTGACATAACTAATTTTACCGACATGCCTAAATGAAAAAAGGTAGACGTATCAAACGCTCGACAGTGCGCAATGCAAAATGATTTCCAGACACGATTATGACAGCAAATGTTGCAATTTCTGTCCCGATCATGCCCTGCCCTACACCTTTGTCCACGTTAACTAACCATCCAGAAATCAAAGTCCGCCAGCACTTCACAAATTCAACAAAATTAAAAGAAAAACCACCCACCGTGTTCGTATTGGCCGTGACGACAATCCTGTTATTGGGACACACAGCGCTGACTATCTCTCCATATTCACTCAGTTCATAGATGCACATTGACTTGTCGCTGTCGTACTGCCCGATGCGAATGCTGCGATCAGCGAAGCCCCACGCCACGAAACGTTGCCACGATGGCGGCTGCAGCACTTTGTTCTGCTCGACTGCTATCAGCGCGCCTGTGGACAACAGTGAGGGTTATTAGATCTTACATGAGTGTCGAACCGGCTTCCAGGTAGTGTTTTTGAGATGACATGGCTGGCCATCTGGTCCATTCGCACCGACGATGACCTGCTGCACCACTCGTCCGTAAAAATAGGTAAAAGCGGGCAACCAAAGGTTGTGAAAACTTCCACGTCCTCATAGCCATGAATCTTTGGCTTTCGTTGGACCGCAAAAGTCCATGTCATGATTACCATGTGCATTGTTTTGTCAAAGTCAAGACCAACAAAAACCTGAGAAATACGACGCCCATACCTTTGTCATTCTGCTGCAATTGTCCAACAGCGGCGCGTAATTGTTTGATCGGCTGACTGGGTGGTTTTAGCGAATCCAGTGCGTGATAGAACAATCGATCGGTGGTGACACCAGCGGTGGGCAGTAACGGATCGGATAGGCCCGATATCGAACCTATACGCATTCATTGACAGTTATTTATTATCGAAGATTGATAATGTTAAGCACATAACAGAAGAGCCCAACGGTCCTAATAACCACAGCTGGCGAATGCACCACTTTCATATAAAAGATGGGCTTGCGCACGGCTGCCAACTTCGCTGCGCGAAAATCTCAGCAATAGGTGTGAAACTGTGAAATACAGTGCATCAATGCCATAAAAGTAAAGGAAAACCAAAATAACGGAAACACCGACCAGTGGTTGAGTGCACAGACACACCACGTGACAATGCAGCACCCGGGTGGAGACGTTTCTGTGGATGCGGTTTCTTGAACAGCTGTGATGGAATTTGACCGAAATTGTTGATGAAGCTGAAAATGTTTCGATGTGGGTACTACCATGACCAATGGAAACTAAAGGCAATCCAGCCGCTGATGTCACCGCCGCGAAATCTACAGTATACCAAAGTCTGAGCCATTACACCGTTTTTTCGACTTATACATGAAGCGATTTTTCTTTAGTTCAATGTTTCATGCTGTTTCATGCCACGCAGCTGAGTACTGTGTGAGCCGAATGGCTCTAAAGAGGTACAATTTTATAACACAGGGAGTTTTTCTTTGGGCCACAGTTTGAGATAGAGTTGCTCCACTAATTTTGACCAGCGTAAAAGTTATTCCTCTACAGCTAATGAACATCTTTTACGCTGGTCGAAATTAGTGGAGCAACTCTATCTCAAACTGTGGCCCACAGAAAAATTCCCTGTGTTGTAAAATTGTACCTCTAGATATTGAAATTGTATCTCTATACTCAGCTCACGCGGCTGAGCTGAGTATAGAGCACTCAGCTCAGCCGCGTGGCTGAAAAGCAGCCTGAAACATCGAACTTCGTAAATATCGCTTCATGTCTAAGTCGAGAAGCGGTGGAACATCTCAGCCTCTGGTATACTGTAGATTTCGCGGCGGTGACATCAGCGGCTAGATTGCCTATAGTTGCTTGCTTTCGCTAATGGTATTAGCGAACGAAAGTAAACTAAATGGAACATAAAATGTTTCTATACAGGTACATCAGTCGTTGTGACAGAGAACAGATGATAAATAATTCTTAATCTTTTTCAAAAAATCACAAACAAGTGCAATGCCAACACGCAACAAACCCTGAATACTTACTAACCCAATAGTGGCATTTCGTGTCAGCGGATCCTCAATGAGATCAAAATCTACGTTTCCTTCATAGAACAAATGATGGAACAAATTGTGGGCTTCGATGGCGGGCTCGTCCTTTTGTTTGTAGCCGAATATTAGGTCGATCCATTCGTGTAGGTGCGCCGATACATAGTCACACTCGAGCGCCTGCGAATGGATTGGAAGAGAAATGATCAATATGAACAGTACAATTTCGAACATGATAGACACCGACCTCGCGATGTTTTCGTATGAATTCGCGTGCGCTGCCCTTTGCCCACGTCGGCAGTAGTACATCGTGCACAGCAACACCGCTTTGCTTCGTGCCTGAAACACAAGGGCACATTTTGCGATTGTTGCTACTTCGTGCCACTTTATCAGATGAAATAAGATGATAGCGGATTTTCCGGCCTTGTCCATATGCTATACCCAGCTACATTTGAGTGACGCACCCAGATCGAAATTATTCGCATTAAGAAGAAAGTCGGGCAGATAGAAGAATTCCGGTATGAGCTCCTTGACGTCGGCCATATTGTTCTTCGATGCCGACAGCCAGCCGTCCTTGACACTGTGAAACATTCGGTCGGCCAGGTCGAAATGGCCACCCTGAAATTCAAGGAAATCTCCGTTAGGCAATGCAAAATAAAGGAAACAAAACCAACCAATACCTGCAGCTTGAGGAATTGTTGCGTGAACGGTTCGAGCCTGACCAGATAGCTGACCACAATCATTGCACTGCTGTAATGCGTGCCGTACATATAGGGCGGTGTCTCGCCCGTCGGATCGTCCCATTCTCTGCAACATTGAATAATATTTGTTAGTTTATTGAACACTGGCACGAAACAATGAAAAATGTCAAATTCCAACCGATATCGTTTCATGAACTGTTCGAGTCGATCCGGTGTTAACGCGCCCATCGGTTTGCTCAGATCACGGAACGTGGCTGGGTCAGTGAGATCGAGCTCCTGTGATCAATCAATCAATCGATCATATTGATCTATGGAAACTAATTAATGAATTGCCCAACCTCCGATTCATAATCAGCCAATATCCACGGACAGACGGGGTACTGGGACAGATCGTTGTACGACCGACCGGCCAGCGTGTTCAGATGCATCAGGTATTGGAAGTTGGAGATTTCGCCTGCAAATAAACACAAGCGTTCAAGTACAATGTTGTTTCGAAGCGATGTGGCAACAGAATGAAGCGTGTCCGCATGGTGCAACATCAGCTAGGTCCAGCGTCATGTTTTCACATAGACACGGGCACTTCGTCATCAGTGTGAATGCACGAGATGATCAAACTAAGAGCGTGTGAACAGACATCTTGGGTGGTACACAATCACATGATCAAAAAGCACAAAACGATGCTTCAAAGCACGACCCACCCCTGAGCCATCGTTGTGTGACGGACGTGTCGCCGATGAGGTTGGTGAACAGACTGACGCGACTTGACTGCTCGATGTTGACACCCGACCGTTGACCGGACACCGACTGCCCGCCATCGGCCAGACGTTTGGCGACCGACACGAACCTGTAGCAGCATGCATGACTGATGTGATCACACGCAGTTTACACGATCCACAAAACTTTGAATTTCATCAAGTCAGTTTGTAATCCAGAAAGCTAGTGTCACGTCGATCGCACACTGGTTGACAGTTAGATGGCAGGCTCGCTGATGTTTCACTAGTCGATGACTAGGAATGCGAAAAATTACAGAAACACCATGGGACCACTAAAAATCAGGCGCAAAACCAAATGTGGGATATAACATTGAAACAAAATACGTTCGGGCGGGTATTGAATTGGCATGCGGCTCTTTGCCCCCACTGAATCCATATTGAAAAGGCGCCCATTCCTTGTACTATCGGCCAGCAAAATTCAAAGAATCTCCGGTGGTTGCCCTATTAACGCGTTCCTATGCGACTTCAGATTGAACGGGTGGTGTTTTACTGTTGTGCAGGCCCATCTCGCTATCACATCCACCAGTCATTCACTGTTCAATCAGCCGGACTCACTTTGAATGCACGCGATTGCGCATTTTCCGCGGGAACGCCAACAAATGATTTCGGCCATCGGCACTGAACAACTCCAACGCAATCGGTTGCAGCAGATAACGACGTTTGTGCACCTCGCGAATGTCCTCATAGGCGAACTTGCTGCACAGACGCTTGCCACCGGTGGGACGTGTGGCGCCCATCGCTGTGTACGGCACGATCGGGTCGTGTAGACTGCAATCGGCGTCTGACGTTGCGCATATTGGGATCAGTGATGACAAGAACGAGAACACCGCTGTTGGTTTTATTGTGCGAATTCTCCGGAATAGACCAAAGCGCAAAATTTGCGGATGAAATCGGTCCAGCCATGTTGTGGTCACAAAACTCGTTGTCTTTGAGACAGTTCGAAATGCACGGATGCCATAAATTTCGACCAGCGTAAACCTCGTTCACATTATTGATCACTTATCGTTCATGAAACTGAAACGCCACTCACTCTTCACTGAGAAAGTCCAAGTCCCTGATCTCGCGCGTCTTCAGCAGCGTGTACCCGTCAACGACGTAATAGTGTTCCTTGCCGAACAACAGTAACGCTTCGGTTGACTCCAGACTGCAAATGGGGATTAATAAAAATTTGAAATTTACAGCAAAAGATCTGAACATCTTAAAACCAACCCATTGATTCTGGCCGTCCTGAACATGGAGTGCAGCTCCTCTCCCTGCTCCAGCAATCGCAACAAAGTCTGATTGTCCGGCCCTCGCTGTGTGGGCGCTGGAACCACTGATGTTTCGTTCGACTTTGTATTGTCTTTGGATGATTGCTTGTTGTTGGTTTGGTCATCTGATGACTTATGAAACTCGATGGATGTTTTTGGAGAGTTGGCCGCCGGTGGTTGGGTGGGCGAACCCCTGAAACGCGACATTGTCTGGTCAGTTACAGCAGATTTGTTTTACGTATTCGGTTAAACAACCAACCCTGCTCTGGCGTCAGATTGGTCGATAGAGCTAGTGTCAGCGCTGACTTCATTCTGAAATGAAACAGATATCGATGAAAAATAATCCTTGAAATTATTCATAAAACACAATGACAACGAGAGACCGAGGTCTCTGGTGGTAGCTGAGATCCAGCACACTGGAGCACCGACTCTACGCGCGCAGATGCATAGCGCAAATCACTGGGCTTCATGATGAATCATGGACACCGACCTGTTGTACATCAATTGCATCTACTTCGTTGTCAAGCAGCGTGACGGCGTCAGGTTTGTTCGATTCAACATTGACGGCGGTCGATTTGGGTGTGACTGACACGCGCCGAATCATTGACGTGTTGATTTCTGTCGAAGAAATAGACTAAAATAAAAAAATTGGTTAATTAATAGGACATGAACAATAAAATACAGTTGTTTTGCCCGAAAATGTCACAAGCAGGTCATCACAGAGCACTTTCTCATTTTTGCCAGCCATTTGTGAGCGATCTGTCTGATTGGACTTGTTGGTAGTGTGGCATACATTGCACAAACCCAAAACAGCAACAGCTTCCCGTACGAACCATGCATATCGGTGACCAAGAATGCCTTGTTGTCATCACAAGGCGTCGATACCGATATACTGTCGTCGAATATCCGCCTATCAAATGTCCGCGGTCGTTTTCGAGCCTTCACTTTCTCGTAGTACAGCTGACTGTCACGGCATACGGCGGCCTTTAGACGCAGGCCCTTCTGCAAATGAAAGTCGGCCACTTTATTTGCGTGAA
>JASAMV010006318.1:0-11412 GCA_030248065.1 Rhynchonema sp. JSB1_4
TTGCGAAGTCGTTGGAGCGAACAAAGCGAAATCGGTCGGTCATGATATCGTATTCGATGTTGATGATGACGAATTGTGCTACGAGTACGAGTCGGTCGAGGCGTATTCCGATGATCAACAACAGGCGAGCGGTTCGGTCAAACAAAGCGGTCCGGTCGATGGACCCGACGTGGGCATCGTCGGCGATTCAACGGTTGACATCGACGGTTGGTTCGATAAGCGGCTGGTCAATTCTGATGTGTACGTACGAGGTCGTAGAGGCCTCAAGTTCAAATGGTTCTTTGCCCACAACGGTCACAAATTGGCGAAAACGGCCTGTACCAAGAAGGCGTTGCTGATCGTGTCTGGCGCCTGCGATCTGGTCGATGTGTTCTTGCTGGTGCGTCCGGTTGATGAAGTGGCGTCGAATATCGTGAAAGTGGTCTCGGACTTGCGCAAAGCCGGCTGCGTGTGTCCGATCTACTTTGCACCTATTCCGGCGGTCTGTCGCTATCAAGATCGGCGCTGTCGAGAATCGATTCGGTGGGTCGACGCAACGGACGAAGAGTATCGATCAATCGTGCATTGGCGTGATCAACTGTGGGACCGGGCTAAAGCGGCACTCAAGGCGGAAGATGACAAAGTCGAGTTCCTGGCGGTCACGTACACTCAACTCGCGTTGGACGGATTTCACTTGGGCAAAACGAACACTATCCGAATCCTTCAAGCGTTCGAACGTGCATGCAAACTGGACGTGGTTAACCGCTACTACCTGGACCGTTGACTTTGTTTCGGCGGGAGTGTGGCAGACGCCAACAATGATTCAATGATTGATTTTCTTTATAACATTTCATGCAAACATTATTGATCTGTCTTGTGTGTGCTTATCAGTTAAAGCGTGTGATTCACGACACTGCATTCATATGTTTTGGCTTCATCTGAGCTTTGCCTATGCATAACGAACCAAACACATCACATTTTCATTCTGGTTTTGTATGGTTTTGAGAACATAATATTTTCGTGTTGTTTGCATAAATGTACCTAACACAGAGACTCGAGAGGCTTGCCATCTGCTACACTTGGTCCAGGGACGAACACCGATTCTCGGCCAAGACAAGGACCCAAATTTCAAAATGTGCTCCGATTGTGCTGAAAATTGGTAGGCAGGGGTCTCGAATTGCGCTGAATCCAATTCTGAGCTCTGCTCACTCAAGTTCCTTACACTTTCATGGTCTGAGTTCACACACATTCTCGCCGCAGACAAGGAACCCAATTTAAAAAAAATGCACAGGAACAGGAACGGGAACAGGAATTTTAATATATGCTGATTTCAATCCGGGTGGTTACGTACATACTGTATCTGTAGATTAGTCGTATCTGATTATATCTGCAGATTTGTACGTAATTAAAGTCCATGTCTTGGCACAAAAATGCATTCTCAACCAGGATAAACACCTGAACCTTAAAGGGGCCCCAACGAGCTGCAAATGAGCAGATTGAAGTTATATAGTGGCGATGTGGCAATTTATTGTCTAGGAGATACAATCACGCCTAAGCAACCTAAAACGAGCATATAAGAAGGAAAAATTCCCGCTTGCCCGGGCAAGACGGTGGAACATTGCTTAACGTCGGTTATACATAAAACGATCATACAAGGGTTCAGCGGAGGAAACAAGAGAATGATCTCCTGTGAGAAGAAATAAAAAATCATATTTGGGCGGGGAACCAACGTGAAAGAAAACCATGTTGTGGTACGCCCACACACGCCCAAGCAGCATTTTGCCACAACATGCTTTTCTTTCACGTATACTTGTTTTAGTTTCAAATGCTCCGCCCCAAAAATATATTTTTTTTATTTCTCCTCTTAGGAGCTCATTTCCTTATTTTCATCCGCTGAACCCTTGTACGTTCGTTGAAAATCGGAAGCTGAGCCATGTTTCCGGGCGGGAAAGCGGGCATTTTTTTCCTTTTTGTCTGACTCATACTTCACGCAAACATGTTCACAGCGACCCTAGTGCTAGAGGCCTGCCATGAAAGAAGCAATTACCGCTTTGCCTTAGGATAGGTCTCACCAAAAACGTTTTGGCAATAAACGTTTTGTTTCAGAAATTTGTTTTTTAAAAAAGAAAATAAAAACACCCATATGCCCGAAAAGGCCGGAAAACGGTCATGTTGGGAAGAAAACGTGGTTAAGTGATGTAGTTCTTTGCGTTCTGAGGCAAAATAAACGTGTTTCAAATTTTTCTTGCGAGTTATTAGCATCTCGTATAAGACCCTATCAAGGGACCAGCTTTGCCTGCGTCATCATTGAAAGTCAAACTCCGTTTATCGACGTACCTCGACAATGTAAAAATTACCCGGAAATTTTTTTTATAAAATAGGAACAAAAAAAATGATTTTTATTCAAAATCAGGGTTATTTCCTGAGAAATCATGTTAAATCAAGCAAATTCAGGATTTTATAAAAAACTAAAAACGACCCAGGCGTTTTTAACTAAAAAACCTTTTGTGTAAGAAAAACCTCCGTCGTTTTTTTGCCCAACCCTGCAGGCGGTTCTCCTCCATATGTTTCTTAGGATTTCGATTAAATATATTCCGGTTACCAAGGTGGCTTCAGTGCGTAAGTGTCACAATTTTCCGTTACCGTGCGTTTGTGCGTTTTTATAATTTCTGTGACAAAATTCCATTTGATTAACATGTCTGTGCCGATGAAAGCGACTCTGCTTCGGGCAACTCGGCAAGTTGAAACAGCCATCAAAGTCACTGTGTCGTTATCTTCAATGCTGCTATAAACGTAGGCCACCGCTATTCCTGAAAGTCCCTGCGTTTTTGGTGCTAGCATGTTTGTCGTCAGCTCAACGAGCCGGTAGTGACCAATATATTGCAGGCGTGAGCTGCAGCATTTGCGCTGTTGTGTACCAGGGACGCTTAAAGGGCTCGGGACAGAACCGAAGGAAGGCCAGCAGAGCGCAGTGTTATACATCGTTGGAAAGCACTGTGTCAGCATATGTCACGCACAAATGTAAAGCTCCTTAGAGATTCGCTATCTCTTGGTAGATCGACTTTTCGGTCCGGAAAAAGTGAATTTTTTCACAAATTGCAACGACCGGTGCAGAAACCCCAAATGAGTTGAAAGTCAAGTAACACGTGGATAGCTTTACAACAGCTTCTGGATAACTTATCATGAGAACTTCAGTCGCTCAAAGCAATGCTTTACTCGGTGAGGGTGCGAAATGTTCCAAAAATCGGCCACATTTTTCGAAGACACAAGTTTGTCTCTAAATTTTGAGGCCGCGCTTTGCGTTGCAGGAATGAAAATGCAATAGAAAAATAGAGCATTTTCGAAAGTACCAGAAAATAAGGTTTTTAAATTTGGAAACACTTAGATAACGGCGTGACAGGCCGAAAAAGACCTAAAAGTTGCCCCTAAACTGCATAGTTGCATTCATTGACGGAAATGTGATGTAAATAAGCCACGTATTGCAATCCATTGCTACGAGAAAGTCAGATAAACGCACAGTCCAACAATCTAGACGAGTTTCAAGACTTCAAACCCCATGGTCCGGCTGCTGCAGCCCTGCCAGCCTGAATAAGATATTTGGCTATAAGTCGTTACTGTTAAAAATTATTGCACATTTGATAGCCTCAAACGATGTAGCTTCAATGTAGCTATCGAACGATATATGACATGCCCATACTATCTCTTACTATGGACAAGAAACGGTCAAAATTCCGAAATCGCACACGGTGACGTGTCGGTTCATTCCAGAATCGTCAAAAAAGCAATTTTTTAGCCTCTGCCCTTAAGCGTAAATATTTATTGGGGCTTGTCATATATCTTTCGAAAGCTACTCTCAAGATACATTGTTTGGTGCTGTTACATTTGCAATAGCTATTAGCAATAAGCATTTATAGCTTAATATCATATTCAGGTTAGTGTGACTGCCCGAGAGATCTGCAGACCTTGGGGTCTTCGGACCTTGATAGGTTGTTAAACTAGACGTTTCTCTCATTTTTTTGTTTCGAAGCCGAAACAATCTGTGGCCTTTATGTGTCATAATTCTGGCGATGAATGTAACCACCTAATTTAGCGGCAATTTAATGTATTTTTAGGCCTGTCACGGAGCTAGCTACGAGTTAAAAAATTTAAAAACCTTATTTTCTGGTACTTTCGACGATGCTCTATTCCCCATTGCATTCTTATTTCCGCAGTGCTAAGCGTGGCCTTTTGGCTAAATTTAGGGACAAACTTTTGTTCTCGAAAAATAAGGCAAATTTTTGGAACGTTTCGCACCCTCACCGTGTGAAGCAATGCTTTGAGCGACTGAAGTTGTGATGGTAAGCTATTCAGAAGCTGTTGCAATCTTATCCACGTGTTGCTTGACCTTCAACTCATTTGGGATTTCTGCACTTGTCGTTCAAATTTGTGCAAAAATTCACTTTTTTCTGGAGCGAAAAGTCGCTCTACCAAGAGATAGCGAATCTCCAAGGAGCTTAAAATTTGTGCGTGACATAGGCTGTCGGAATGCTTTCCAACGATATGTAACAATATGCCCTGCTACCCTTCCTTCGGTTATGTCCCGAGCCCTTTAAACATGCCCGGCGTTCTAGACTTCAAGAGTCTGGATAGCAGATCGGTCAGGACAGAACAAGCGTCCAGCTTGAAGCGTATAGAGCCAAATCTCCCTTTCGTCACGATTTTTTTCCCAGAAACGGCCACATGGAAATACATACGGCACTCGTTCTAACAATTAAGGTTCAAAGGGTTCACTATTTTGCTGATTATCCTGAACAGTGCTCGGACGGGATTGCTTGTCGGGATCGGGATCGGGGTCGGAATGCTAATCGGGACCGTCATCGGGATTCCTTAACGGTCTTGAAATTATATGCGGATGTGCTTTGAGGGCACAGCCAGGGCTAGCCCCCAAAAACCTGATGGTACAGTTTTTGAGCGAGACTAGATAGTCCCGGTGAAACCTCGCGCGCCACAAATGCAGACAGAGCGAAGGACTTGTGCCTTGAGGGCAGCCTTATACCTGGCATAGGTGGTAAACGTATATGCGGGTGTGCTTTCAGGGCACGGGGTGCATATGACGCGTGATGGAGTTGCGGTTTCGACGCAACGCGGCTGCCTGGGTCTCGTCAGTTAGACGGACATCCAGAGCTAGCCCCAAAAACCTGATGGTACAGTTTCAGGGCGAGACTAAATATTCCCGGTGAAACCTCACGCACCACAAATGCAGACAGAGCAAAGGACTTGTGCCTTGAGGGCAGCCTTATACCGGGACCATTTAGTCTCGCTCCGAAATTGTACCATCAAGTTTGTCGGGGGCTAACCCTGGCCGTCCGTCTAACTGACGAGACCCAGGCAGCCGCGGTATTAGACTTTGGGTCGAAACCGCGGCCCCACTACGCGTCATATGCACCCCGTGCCCTCAAAGCACACCCGCATATACGTTGACCACCTATGTCACGTATAAGGCTGCCCTCAAGGAACAAGTCCTTCGGGATTGAAATTATTCTGATTGGGATCGGGATTGGATATCCGGATCGGGATTCCGGATCGGGACTAGATTTTGCGCATTGTTAACGCATTATCGACGATGTTTCATTTTCGGACGTAGTTGTTCTCTTTTTTTGTTGATTTTAGCCCTGACGAGGACACTATTGAGTGTCGAAAATTCGGCAATATATTCTGTGTATTGTGATTTGGTGCTGTTCGTCTCTCAAAGACACACAACAACATGATTGCATTACGGCACTGCCATCCCGGCAACATCAAAGATACGTCACTTATATGTATAACGCACTGGATACGGAGATGCTATTTTCATATCAATACTAATCAAGTGTAACCGGCTTTTGCGAGTTCCTCCGCTGACAATTATCAGAGAACGTGCGCTGGATTTTTGATTCTGTTGAGTTTTCTGCTCCCTTATTTCGTGTGTGAAAGATCCTTGTGAGACTGTCCCTAACCTGTGTTGATAAAGGCTCGAGAGAAAACCACGGGTGGAAGTCAGATAAGAGTGCTTTGCGTGAAGTGCAATCCCGAGGCTGCCAAGGGCACGTGGCGGGGCCTTCTGACAGGTTTGCATTTACTGTGTGTGTTTGTCATTCAACCGTGTGTTTTCCGCAGGTCCGTCCCGCCCCGTGTCTTGGCCGGGTTTCCAGGTGAACGCAGGATGCCATATCGTTGGATGCTGGTAGCTGCCTCGCCCTACGATTACACGTGGTGAGCCGAACTTGGAACGCGAGAGGAGCGGTATAGTTCGAAAAGACGTTTTTTGGGGCAGTTCTCTTTATTTTTGGGGTCTACCTAAAACCCACTTTCAATATTTTTTCTAGAATCCCAACAAAAGGTTCAAGCAACCCGCCACGACCAACGCTACGTCAATTTGAAGCCGGGCCCGACCAAACAGGGCCATAAATTGCGTTCAATTTCATCGCCAACCGCGCCGGATACCCAGCAGACAGGATATCCCAGCAGACCCAGGATCGATAAGGTCTGCTGCCAACGTGAATCCTCCAGCGAAGTTCGATCCGATCCGAGCCGCGCCGAGCCGAGCCGAGCCGAAACCGAGCCGAAGCCTGGTGTTGGCCGTCAAATAAAGTGAGCAATCACTTTATCGCATATCCTAAAAGAGCCTTGCGACAGATGTCACGCGGAAGTGTGATATAAAACTTCATTCCGACGTGAAAAGCTTTTAATTTGGGAGCATTTTTGGTGTGATTTTACACTTTAGGTGCAAAACCACAAATTTGAAATCAAAGCTCGCGAGTCATCGAGAAATAGTGCGAGTTAGCGCTGCAAACCACCGCCGAATACTCGCCGAACGCCCGGACGACCAAACAACGACAAACGGTCTTCAATTGCGCGCCACCCGTCACCCGGGAACACTCGTCGTCAACACTACCAAACAACCTTGTGCGTGCTCAACGTCGCCGGACTGTCGCGAAAAACATTATTTTTGTGCTTTTAAACTGTCGAAAGGTGCACTTTGACTTCGGCCGCTCGACCTGATCTGCGTTCTGACTGGTTGCTCGAGCGGACAACAGCCAATCGGCGTCAAGGACACGTCAGTGCCACGCTGAACCTTCGTCGAATTTGTTAATCCCCAAGCGGCAGCCAAATGAAAACGAAAAACGACCGCCGGCCGAGTGCACGGAAATACTTTTATCGCGCTAATAAAAGTTTATTGAAAATCTATCGCTCAACTGCAGAAAAACGTCTACAACAACGCAGTCAAGGTTACCGCTGAGAGCTCGTGCACAAAATGTCAGCGCTTCGACATCGCCCGTCATTATGGTGAAACAGTAAAAAATCGGACGCCGCCGAAAAACTATCAGCAGTATCAGCTGATACTTGCTCAACTGGCCGTGCATTTTCGTATCATTGCATGAACATGGACAGAAACTGAATAATCAACCGTGTGACATCATCAACGCGAGCCCTACAGAAGTGACGTCATCCTCAACCGTCAGACCGATGTTTCACGACCGAACGTGTCAGTTTACGGGTTAAACGTGCAATTTTGGCCATCGGACAGAACTTCAATCGGTATTGGAACCAATCTTCAATAAGAACTCAAACGTCTTTGATTTGCCTTTTAGTGCAGACAGGATCCGTCAGGTACGATTATTGCAAAATGTCGCGCAGCGAAAATTTGAAATTATTGTGTTGGTTTACAATCTCAAAAATTGTAACTTAGATTACTGTAAGTCCACACTACACGTTAGCTATGTTACCTATAATGTATTATGTATGTACCATGCACTTTAGTCAGTCAGTGAGCCCGTAACCAATAAGTACCTACATAGACTCCGCCTAACATTGTATATAAGTGCTCTTTAGCTATTTTAGTTGTCATTCTGTTTATGTAAAGTTTTAAGTTAAGTTAAGTAAAACCCCAATAAAAAATACAAGTGAACTATGTATGTTGTCAAAACTTGCTCTAAACAAATAACAATGGTGATCGCACACCTCTGTGTTGATTAACTCCTCAAACCAAATCAATTAGCAATCATTGAATCACACTACGATACACCTGCAGGATCAATCGAAAATTTGTTTCAAGTTCAAATTGCACCCGTAAACACACGTTCCAAAACAGCCGCACAATCACAGGAAGGTGCACCTGGTGCACCACCTGCATGCATGCCCACGACTTTCGCCTAAAATACAGTAACCCTCGACAAGTTACAGATACAATGATAAGTTATACAGCAACTATCGAAACACAACTAACATGTTTATGTACATTACCGCCACGACAAGCAGCAATTCAGACTTCGACGCATATCGCACCTGTGACGACGATCAGGAGCAGAACAACCGACGAGATGAAGTAGCGAACCAGTCCGAGACAAGGAGTTGAAAAATGAAACGAATGAAGAACTGAAGAAATGGACGACAATTTATAGGCACCCGGCTCGCAATATTCGAAAAATCAAGAAAGCTCCAGAAAGTTCGGCAAGAAATTGGATTGTACCTGAACCTTTCGGAATTTTCGAAATAAATTTTAGAAACACCAAGAAATCTCGACAAAGTTCTTTGCACAACAAGGAATGTTCACACATGTTCTCGAAAGATCGAAAAGAGCAATAAGAATAGTCAAGAGGTTTCAAGGAAGTTCTGCGCTGAATAAGAATGTTCGCGAAAAGTCGTGAACAATCGAAATGTGCAATTAGAAACGTCAAGAAGTTTTGCTAATCTTCGTCAACGAAATGGAATGTTCTCTTCAATTCTGGAACATTCGAAATACATAGTTAGAAGGTTCGAGTCATTTCAAGAGTCGTCGGATTCAGTGCAGGATGTTCGTGAACATTGTCGATTATTCGATTTACCGTGAGCAGGTGGGTATAAAAGGTAGAGCGTTTGCGCAGATTTCTCACTCTCTCTTGTCGTGATTTCCTTCGCCTCCTCCTGTTATTCTTCGGTACCGTTTCCAAGCTCGCTGCTGTGGTTATTATCGCCATCCCTGCTGTAGCCGTGCGAACAATAAGGTTACCGGTGTGAGAGGTTGGTTTACTACTGTGTGTGTGTGTGTGTGTGTGTGTGTGTGTAATTCTGCTTCCAGGATTATTGATTGATTACGGTAGGATGTTGACCACTGTTCAGTGTGTGTTACATAGTTTAACCGGTTAATTACAACAGTAGCACAAAAACAAACAAACGCGGTCATTTTACGTGACAAACAAGACTCTCAACGGGATTTTATGCTTTTATTCAATTACGCGAATTCGTAGTAGTAGTAGTAGTAGTAGTACTTTATTTCGTTTCAGACACGAAAAAGGTAAACATCAACAACCGCTCGAGGCGTGACAGTAACGACGAATACCTAGGTTTTTACAATTTAGCCGGCACCAATTACATAAAGAGTTGGAGTACATTTGCATGAATATAATAATTCAATACTATAATGACAATGTTACACAACTGACACACACAATAGTATTTACGCGCCACACCACAACACGATCTGAACTTTTTGCAATTTCGACTTTTCTTCACATCATACAGCTTCATCGCTGGACACCCCCATATCTACCGAAAAAGCTTTGAAAATTTGGACACAACAATATCAGCAGGCAAACAGTTGTACACATTGGACATCAATTACAAGAAGGTGAAGAGGACAAGAACGAATATTTGCATCTGGGTACCATAACAGCACGGGAATGATTGGAGCGAGAACTTTTGCGATTTGACACGGTAGTAAGTTCTCAGTACAATGAAGCCAACATGAAAATGACGGAAACCACAGACATACATGTGCATCAATTTCATACGCCTGAGAAAACAATTGAGCTGATGGCGCGAACACCAAACAAATCAAGTAGGGTTGTATAATCGTCGTCGCGATTCCAATTTCCGAGGAACAGACGAATACAATACTTTTGAGTCACTGGGAAACAGTAGCGATCACGATTATGATGGATATACGGCTTCAATCGTCAGAGAGAACAGATTGCAACAATGTAACTTAGAAGTATCGACGAATTAACTTCAATGAAACATCACGAAGCAACACACGATTCGGATATTGCAGCGTTTGTACGTTTCACTCGAGCGCAAGTAATAGTTGCGTGATCAGACATATCAAATTTGGAATCAATAACAGCACCAAGATATTTATGTGATTGCACAAGCAGTGACAGGCTCAGCATTGACAGTAATAGTGGGAGCAGTCAGAAGTGGACTGGACCGAGTGAAATGTTGGATTTTGGTTTTGTTGGGATTGATTGTGAGTAGTTTTGATGAGAAATGCTCGGTGATTGAGTTCACGTCTGCCTGTTCGTCTTATCAATTCTGCGCATCTCCGACAGTGTGCTGCGCGCGGCGGAAGCGTTCAGCGACAGACGTATTACACTTCGTACATAACAATGTCATCTTTGTGTTGAAAGTCATCCCAGGTAGGTACCGTACTTTCTTTAATTGAAGGCCATTTTAAGAGAATGCAGTCCTGGAACGCATGGTGAAAAATAGAAGCCCCTCTCTAATAAAGTTGTTTTTCTTTTTTAATCTCATGATTTACATAACTGTTTTGTTATGAAGGTCACGCATTGACTGCTGTGTACTGCTACAATCAGTTAGTTCAATAAAATAAGCAGACAGGCAACATCGTCATTCTCATCTTACGGTCTTTCAGGTGCAACGCTCTACCTATCGCAGCGTTCACACATACAATGTCGTGACACATATAAAACATGCATGCACTGTGCATGTGAATATGCATGTGACGTACTGTATATGCGCGTACAATAACGCACATATGTATATGCATGTGCATACGCTTGTGCACATGAACAGAACATCAGGAACATGATGTCTTACTATCGATGCGGCCAACGGGCCGCAGCGGCGGCGGGGCCCTCAGCCCGCACGGCCTGAGCGGTTGTGCCCTGACAGGGACGGGACTTGTTTTCTATCCTTCAAGCAAATTTGGATCATACAACGTTAAAGGTGCGTGTGCATAGTCACTGCTCACTACTGATCTGTATTCCTTGATGACATCGTCTGCGATTTCTCCGGTGTTCGATTATCAACGGCGCTGCCAATCGCTGTTCGTCGATGATGGACAGAGTTCGCTGGATAGACGGACAAAGCACGTTGCCGATCTGCACGTTGTGGATTGCCGGGTTGCAAAGCATCTGCATCAGCGCGATGTCCAACGTGTTGATCGTATCCTTGGCGAGATACTAATTCAGATGCATGGTGTACTCGTTGTCGGCATTTTGCAGCACCGAGTTGCGAAGCCAGCCTGCTGCGTACACATCGATGGTATTCTCCGGCATCGTCAGCCTGCCATAAGTGTGGCGTGTCGCTCTGCCATGACGACGGTTGACGTTTACCCGCTTCTTGTCTTTTTGGGCCGGGGTCAGGCGCCCCCCAAATTTTTCGGTCCTGTTTTTGGGCCGGGGTCAGCACCCCCCC
>JASAMV010006319.1:0-32185 GCA_030248065.1 Rhynchonema sp. JSB1_4
ACTATTTTCGGTGACAGAGCATTGATGATTGGGCTGGAGCACGTGTGTAGTTTCAGCATGCGAGTGGATAAAACAGAGAGTAGATGATTCGGAGTGTGATTCTGGGTTTGTGGACAAGGTGGATGGGTCAACGTCACTGCAACGTCGGCTCTCAGTTTTTGGAACCTGAACTGGCACCTGCTGCATGTGTACCTGTATTCTCGAACCAGACGTCATGAGTTCGCCAGGTACGGCACATTGTCATATTTTATTGTCACGCGCAGCTAATGCGGCAGATTTGTGCTCCAGTGGAACACACTTCGTGGTCGTTCATTCATCCAGGCATACAAAGAGGTGTGTGTATCACAGTATCACACAGCTAAAAATGTAAGCAACATTGTTAATCGCACGGTTGTGGGCACAGCACGACGCGATAGATTTATTCTTTTCCAGCCAATCCTAGTATTTTCTGTCATTTAACCCCGAATTGCATCATTCGTCGTGGGCTCCCGGAATGACTGCTGTCACGCCTCTGTACTGAAATGCAGGACAGGTTTCTGAGCAACAAGCTCTTCTGCTGAAAAGTTTGCGCGAAAACTTCACAGTAAAAATGCGTGTTTTTAAGCCGCTTGAATTTAATCAAACTTGCTTTCTTACCCATTCACTAGCCGATGTGCACACATGACCCACATTGCACCACGGGTACAACTCAGCGCGCTCCAGCAGCGCACACGCTTGAACGGTTGAGTGACAGATCATCCCACTGGCGCATTTAGCGTCCGAGCATCCGTCTGCAATAAGCTTGAAACTTGTTTCACACTTAATCGATTTTATGATCGAATTCTAAATGAAAATCACTCACGATCTTTAATTGGTCGACAAATGGCTCGAGGCACGATCCTCGGAAACATGGCCATATGACCGATGCGTTTGAATCCGACCAGACACACGTGATTCGGGGGACATCGGTAGATGACACATGGATCTGCAACCCGTAAGAATCAATCAAAACACATCAAATACAATAAGTGTAAAACGCAACCAACTGCCTTCCATCACGTGAGGCCCATAGAAGTCACCTCCTTCAAGTTGGTTTTGAGAAGCGCCACCGACAATCAACGTTGTGACATGAAAAAAATACTTTGGGTTGACGCAATCAAGAAAGATTCCGTATCTTTTCGGTCCTGCGTACTTTTCGGTCCACAGTACTTTTCGGTCCATGTCACCTTTCGGTGCAGGTGCCTTTCGGTCCACAAACATTTCGGTCCAGGTACTTTTCGGACCAGGTACATACGATTCGGTCCAGGTACATTCCTGTCCACGAATCTTTCGCTCTAGGTTCGTTTCGGTCAATGTGTTCGGTCCACTCCAATTATTTGAGTCCCTGGTTCAAGATACGCCACAAATGAAATGGGCATTGATAATCAGTACCGTATTGCCAAAAATTTCCTTTCGATAGTAAACGGCCACGGATGCATAACCCGTCATGCGCGCCCCAACTCATTGCTTATGTTGTCTCGTTGAAACATCAAGCTTGTATGGCTTGTTCAGGGATGCGCTTGGGCGTACATTTGTCCTCAGGCTTAGGCTTACACTGAGTGTATTGATACGTGTGAGGTGGTGTGAGGCGGGTGAGGTTTGGAAACACCCACAAGCCTAAGCCTCACGACAAGTGTACGCCTGAGTCTATCCCTGAACAAGCCATACAAGCTTGATGCGGTATTGATTATCGATGTCCTTTTCATTTGTAGCGCATTTTGAACCAGGGATTCAAATAATTGGGGTGGGCCGAAAAGTACATGGACCGAAACGAACCTGGACCGAAAGGTTCGTGGACCGAAATGTACCTAGACTGAATCGTACCTGGTCCGAGAAGTACCTGGACCGAAAGGTGACATGGGCCGAAAAGTGCTGTGGACCGAAAAGAACGCTGGACCGAAAAGATACGCGGAATCTCAAGAAAACTTTAACTTTTGACGAGAACTTACAGTCAGTAGAACAAAACTCATTGGATTCCGACCCATGATACTAATTACTGTCGTTTTAAAATCTGTTCAAGTCCTCGGCAGTATAGGGAACGGACTTGTGCCTAGAGGGCAGCAGTCAACCTGACAAGGGTGGAAGTTCCAAACCGTGCAAGACGTCTGCGCAATTGCAATAGATGCAATAATACAATAGGTTGCAAAAGTAGTTTGGTTCTTCAAAAGTTCAAAAACTGTTGATTTTGTCAATGATAATAAAACTAGTATATCCTTAGACGTTTTTGTTTCATTCTGTGCCTGATAAACATCTGGAACACGCAACATGCGCCGGTGCCTGATGCTTCAGTACAACTTTCTACATTCAACACATGCTCAATGACACGCAGCATAGGGAACCACGCGCAGTTGCGAAGTTGATTTGGGATAAAACATCAGCTGTAACAACGCTTGTCTTGTGTGTGTGCTGTGGCACAAAACAAAGCAAAAATTGAGGTGAAGTTCAACAGCAGCAGAACAAACGCATCAACCTACATACATACTAGCTTCTCGTTGCGAATGCTTGCACATATGGTATACGAAATGTTATCAAAACATGACAGTATGTCTAACGCTGGAAAAGTGTCAAAGACAAATTTAGGGCGGACTTATGTAGGTTGAACACGGAAACCGGAACATAGAAATAATTTACATACAAACCAGTTTTGTGGATTTCCGTGCACGGAAATATTTCATGTTTTTTCAGGTTTCCATGTTTTTTATTTTCACGGAACACGGAAATATTCCGCGTCAACAGCTGCTGTTTGCGTCAACACGCGGGCTTTTGACGCCAGCACGCTGGCTTTTGTCATCATTACTGCCAAAGCACCGTTTGCGTGCCTGAATCATTTCCGTGTTCCGTGATTCTCCAAAATATTCACGGAACACGGAAATATTTCCGTGTTCCGGTTTCCGTGTTCAACCCAAGTCCGCCTTTAGTCTTTTTGTGGAATCTGAAATTTGCTCACTCAATTGGTATTGGTCGCACAATGACTTTATAAGAATTGGTCAAATTTTTTTCCTGAATCGCAAAGCAGGCTGGTGACGGGGCAATGACGTTGCGTTGCGCGATCGCACACAAAACACGTAGTAAAGAGAATGTTTCAGACCTGCGGCAACGTGGTTGATCTGCTAATATTTTCAGCTGAAAATGTTTTGTGAGAATCACAAATAGCACAGTAGTTAAGAGTGACTGAACGTGAAAATCAGGATTGATTTTGATGAATTCTTATATAGTCATTGTGCGACCAATACACATTGGAATACAGATGGAGCTCAGTTAACATCTTGTTAACATCTTAAAGTTGGTTGACTCACTACAATATGCATGATTCAGACTTATGGATGCTGCGGGTTTGCCTTTATTTTGATTGAATAGCCTGAATTGAATGAGGTCACAATTGAAATGTTGCCATCAACAGACTGTGGGACACTACAACAACACAGAAGTTGTAAAATACATATGTACACCACTCGAGAACTACCGTGCGTTGTAATTCAGCTCGAAAAGCTGAACAGCGAACTGCTGGTATGCGTGCCGCTAACATGGGAAACAATACTGGACCACGTGCTCACGGATGGCACAAGTACGGCTTGGACCAAGCAGGAACACAAGCATGTGACGCAAGTCATGGTTACCCGTAATTGATTATTGCTTGACTGCCATTCGTTAATCCTCAGAACTGCTTTGTGACATTAAGGCTGGTTTCACATTAAATCCGTTTTGCGGTTTGCGATTTCCGGTTAATAAATGCGGTTGTTCGTGAGTAATCCGGTTTGCGGTTTGCCAAATCCGGTTTGCGGTTTCTGGTTTGCGGTAGCATTTTGCGGTTTGTATTTGGAGTGCGGTTTGCGGTTGTTATTTCCGGTTTGCTTTTTCCGGTTTGCAGTTCATATTTGCGGTTTGCCCAACTGGTACTGAAACATGAACTGGGGCACAAAAGCCATTTATTATGGCAACTTAGTCATAAATCAGCATAAATCGACCAAATCGTCCAACGAACCAATTTTGTTCAGCGCTGCATAACCTCTCAAATGTCCTGTGCCCTGTACCATCTCAGCACCGTTCGTCTGGACCATTTCACGGTCCATTATGTACTCCTCTACGTAGTGAATATTCTATATGGTGAAACATAATGGTCGGACCCCGTTCTGTTCACTAGGGTCTATGTCAAACTTGGTGATCGGATGTGACTTGCCCTGGTTACGCGTGGTTCTTGCATGCCGGATATTAAGAAATTTAGTGGATCCACTAATTGCGTCCGCAGCTTACTTGTTATTCATTTTAGGTCGGGCAACATCTTTTACGCTGGACGAAATTAGTGGCATCACTAAATTTCTTAATATCCTTAATTAAAACAAGTCACGTGACCAAGGCAGATTACGATCTGATCCGATCACCAAGTTTGATATCGCTCATGTGAAGGTTTGACTGTATTGATATATCTCGTCTTGTTTTTGATATGCGTATTATCTTGTCATAATGGTCTTGTTGCATTGGTATACTTGTGAAAACAATGGCATTTTTACTAGCAGCAAACAAGGGTGTTACCGTTCGCTTTCTAGTGATGTTTTGTCGTTGTTCAAAAATTATTGCCTGTTGATTTCACAGTTTGGCAAAACATAGGATCCCTGGTCGCAAAGAACCACTCGCCATGCTGGAAACCGCAAAGAATTAGGAAATTGCTCTAATCAAACTTTTCCGGTTTGCGGTTGATAAAATAACCGCAAACCGGATTTATTGTGAAACACACGTTCACAATGGTGCGGTTTGCGGCAGAAAGAAAGCGCAAACCGGAAACCGGATTTTTTTGTGAAACTGAAAAAGTGCGGTTTGCGGCAAAAAACAACTGCAAACCGGATTTATTGTAAGACCAGCCCAAGTGTGTGAGCAAATTCTATCACACATTCTATTTTGTGGTCAATCTATAGACCGTCGTCAAAAGTTACGTCTAATATGGATTGTGGACGATGCTGGCACGTCGACGGTATATATTATAGATTGATCACAAAATTACGCCGACGTGCCAGCATCGCAGAATGAAGGCTCAACAAAAGTGTTGCGAGATTTTACGGGTCATCCTGTGTTTCAGTGAAGCGTTTCAGTTAGCGCGAACGTCACAAGCGGAAACAATTATGTTTTCTTGCGTCATTGCTACCGATGAAAATATTAATCCGATGTTGGAGCACTTCAAACCTGTTACGCACGACGTGATTGGAATTGTGGTCGTGGTATACGGTACTGTCCACAAACTGCAGTAACTTTCCGGCTTTCTTTGCTACTAATCCAGGAGTTTAAGACAGGTTTACGCTTTCTGAGCATGCAGCGCACGTGCGATTTTTGATGGTTTTTTGCGTCATTGGTCCGTTGTTCGTCTTTGATTTCGTTCTGACGACTGGCCTGGATCGTCGAATCACCTCACTGGTCGGTCAGGCGTTACAGGCCTAAATAACATCGCAGTGCTCTTTGCAGTGATTCACACTGCGTCCGCAGGGGCGTAAAAACGATACATAGCAGCTTCCGTTCAAATGCAACTGGTGCCAATTGTATGAAGTGACAGCCTCCATTTTTTGCTGCTGCTGAAGATCCGTCGCCCTTGGTGCCTGTCCGGGAAGGCAGACAGGTAGATGGGCAAATGACCCATGAACTTTGGATTGAGAGCACGGGATTGAGAGCATCAGACATTCATTCAGGTGGGGTCCGGTGGTGTTTCAGACGTTGATTTTACAGCTGTTGGCTTCTCTAACGTATACACAATGGAAACAGTGGAAACTCCACAGTCTTAAACAATTCGAACTTTGATTCCATGATCTCCAACAGTTGGAAATCTCAGGCTGCCTTCACAATGCATGCGCGTTTGCGCATTTGCGCAACAAACTGACAAGATGCGTCACTGTGAGCCGTGAGGGGCGCTCGGCGCGCGCGTCTAATTTTGAATTTTTGTAGCGCGCGAAACTCAATGAAAAAGAAAATTTCATCGTGCGTGGAAAAAACGAGCGACTGACTGACAACCGTAAAAACCAAAATACAGCCCCCCGGAATAGAGCCCCCCGTAATACAGCCCCCCAAAAGGGGCCAGTGAATTAATAGAGCCCCCGGAACAGAGTCCCCCTTTAGTAATGTTGGCTGATTGTCCCCCCGTTGACTGATCTCCTCAGTCACTGAGTTGCTGCTTTCAGGTAATCGTCAATTTTTGTTATCGCCTGTTGTCATCTCGTGTCCGCCATTAATCACTGATTTTTCGCCTGTCGTTGCTGTTTTTGGTTGGTTTAAAATTTCTCTGGTACGTTTTGTCGTTTGTTCATTCATGATTATCATTGTTTTGCGTACACTCGTTTATTTTTCAGGTGTTTTCCGGATCTCGTTGTGGGTCTTTGCGTGAGCTTGCAAATAAAATTTGAAATTTGAGTAACATCCCATATACCGTAAAAACCTAAATACAGCCCCCCCGGAATAGAGCTCCCCCGTAATACAGCCCCCCAAACAGGGGTCAGCATGGATTTTTTAACCAAATTTAGTAGCTTTTTAACTACTGAATTTTTTGAAAAGCTAGTAAATTTTCAAATTTAGTAGCGTAAAAGCTACTAAATTTTTATCGGGGCTGTATTTTTTCGCTGCCCAAAATCTCAAAAAAAAATGTTCCAAAAAATACCCCTAAAATGGAGTTCTGTCAGGGTGTTACTGGTCATCATTGAGTGTTTTTAGGTGCAGATCTTCCATAAAAGGCTTTCCGTCATCATATACTCAATCACAAACAGGGTAGTACTTGGCGGGGGGCAGTGTGGTGACAGGCCAATCGACCCAAGCCAAGATACCCTAGCGGGGGGGGAAGGTTTCGGAGTTACTCGAGATACCCCCCAGAAGCTACCCAAGATTATGGGTGGGCACAATACCCAATACCCAATACCAATACCACCCAATACCAATGCCAATACCAGTGTTTGGTATTGGTATTGGGCCTAATTCAGGTATTGGGTATTGGGTATTGGTATTGAAGCTGGCCTGGTATTGGTATTGGGTGGTATTGGTATTGGGTTTGCCCAGGTATTGGGTCAAAACCAATACCCAATGCCAATACTAACCCAGAAAAACCCAATACCAAACCCAATACCTGACTCAAAACCCAATACCAAACCAATACCAAACCCAATACCAACCCAATACCAGACCAAAAACCCAATACCAAACCAATACTAAGACCAATACCCAATACCCAATACCAATACCAACCCAATACCCAATACTCAATACCAACCCAATACCAAACCCAATACCAGGCACTTCAGTAGTATTGATTTTTATGGTATTGGTATTGGGTCTCGCCCGGTATTGGTATTGGGTCCCCAATTTGGTATTGGTATTGGGTATTGGTACAGGGCCGGTATTGGTATTGGGTATTGGCAGTGTAGTTCCTGGTCCGGAGGGGGAGATAGCGGACCCTCCGTTTTTTTCGGAGGGGGAGATAGTGTACCCCCGAGGGGGGAAGGGGGGGGGGGGAAGACCCAAATTCGGGAAAAAGTCACTTTTTGAGGTAGAAAATTTGACCTATTTTTGCCCCTTTTTGGAAAAAATTCTTCATAAAAAGGGCATTTTGGCGACTTTTGAGAACATTGACCTAAAAATCACACATTTTTGGTATAAAAATGCCCATTTTAGGCCTAAAAATGCCTATTTTAGGCAAAAATTGGGGGAGATAGTGTACCCGGAGGGGGAGATAGGGGGATAGTGTACCACCTGAGGGGGAGATAGTGTACCCGAGGGGGGGACCCCCCCAGGAACTACACTGGGTATTGGTATTGGGTGTCAAAAGTGGTATTGTGCCCAGGCCTACCCAAGATACCCCTATGGTCCGTCAAAAGGCGAAAAAAGGCTGTTTTTGCATGCAATTTTACTGCAAAATTGGCCTAAAAATGGGTACTTTTTGACATTTTTGCCGAAAATTGACTGAAAATGACCATTTTTGGGTGTTTCGCGATTTTTAGGGGTTCCGAGGTCGAAAAACACCGATTTTTGCCTTTGAAAAGCATAAATCTACTTACTCGAGATCAGGGTTTATTTTTTCAAAATGGGCTAGTAGCAAGAAGCTAGTAAAATTAAAAATTTAGTCTAAGCCTAAGCCTAAGCCTAAAAATAGGTATTATGGGTGGGCGCAATTTTTGGGAAAATAAGGTCGAAAAACACCAATTTTTGCCTTAAAAAGGTATAAAATTGCTTGTGAGAGGTATGATTTGGAGTTGTGAGAGGTAAGTACTCAACCCCCCCCAAACCCCCCTTGGGTTTTGTGGTAGGTAAGTACTGAGAGGGGGTAACCCCCCCCCCAACCACTATGCCAATACCCAATACCAATTGGGTATTGGGTTTGGTATTAGTATTGAGTATTGGGTTGGTTGGTATTGGTATTGGTTTTTGGTCTGGTAGTGGGTTGGTATGGTATTGGGTTTGGTATTGGTTTGGTATTGGGTTTTGAGTCAGGTATTGGGTTTGGTATTGGTTTGGTATTGGGTTTTCCTGGATTAGTATCGGGTATTGGTTTTGACCCAATACCTGGGCAAACCCAATACCAATACCCAATGCCAATACCAGGCCAGCTTCAATACCAATACTCAGTACCAGAATTAGACCTAATACCAATACCAAACACTGGTATTGGTAGTGGGTGGTATTGGTATTGGGTATTGTGCCCACCCATAGCTTCAGGCAAGGCACCGCTCTTTTCCAGCACTTCCCAGAGGGACTAAAATAATTGGATTCTGCTGAAATGAAGATGGCTCCGACTACGTCAATCGACCAACGGTCAAAATTGCTGTTTCAAAAAATTCTGGATTTGTTGGCGCTGCGTGAGGAACTGATGCAAGGAAATGAAACAGGTGTGTCTTGTGTTACAGATGTCGCTGAACAAGCTCGTATTATTGCTGCTACGTCGAGGCCGAGGGTTTACTTTTTCAAAAATAGGTAGTGGCGAAAATCGCCACTTGACCTAAATGGTGGTACTGATATCAAAATTGAAGTGGCGATTTTTTAAAACCTACGTACCTACCTATTGCTTTGGAGCCACAATCACTCATCAGTGTTGAAGGTATTCTGGACGGGATACCTACTGTACCGGGCTCAGAGAGAGCGAGAGAGTACTACTGTACCAGAGCCGATGGCCTGGGGGAGGTTTTTGGGTGAAAAATTGTAATGTTTTTGTTGTGTGTGTGGAATCGTGCGAAAACGCAGTGTTTGCGCGCGTAGCCAAAATTTTGGGTTTTTGAGGTAAAAACCGCCGATTTTACACTAATTGAGGCCATTTTGGTCAAAAATAGGCGCTTTTGAGACAAAATCGGGGGCAGTGTTGGAGGTACTCTGGAGGGGGATACACACTGTACACCGAGCTCAGAGAGGGGGATACCTACTGTGCCAGAGCAGAGCCGATGGCCTGAGGAGGTTTGGTACATATGGGGGTTGGGGGGATCAGGTTTTTGGGTGAAAATTTTTAATTATTATGCGTGGAATCGTGTGAAAACGTAGTATGAGTTTTGGGTAACTTCAGGTAAAAACCACTGATTTTACACTAATTTTGGTCAAAAATTGGCACTTTTGGGGCAAAATCGGGGTGAGAATCGAGGGGATACCTACTGTGCCACGCCAAACATCGGGGGGATACCTACTGTTCCAGGCGAGGGGATACCTACTGTGCTGGGGGGCTACTCCCCCTACCTCCATAACTGATCGGGGGGATAGCTACTGTACCGGGGTAAAAATCGGGGGATACCTACTGTACCGCGCCAAACATCGGGGGGGGGGGGGAATACCTGCTGTACCAGGCGATCTGGCTACCTACTCCTACTGTACTAGCCCCCTCCCCCAGCTCCAACACTACAATCACTGACTGCGCAGCGTACAGCGCAAATTTTTTTAACAGGTAGCGACTATCGTTGAGAATTTTGTACAAAGCAGTTCATCATTAGATAGACCTAACAAAGTCGTACCATGCAACTAATTGCCCCCAATCGCCCCGTGGGCCCGGCCAGTGGTGTCGTTGAGAAATCGAAATTTTCCCATACCCAGCCCAATTTTCGGGAAATTTCCCATACATACCCCCAAAAATCAAAAATTTCCCATACCAGGGGGGGGGTTTTTCCAAAAACTCAAAAATTTCCCATACCCGAGGGTGGGGGTTTTGAAAAAAATGACCCCAAAAATCTTCTAAAAGTGCCAAAATTGGTGTAAAAAGTGCTTAAAACAGAGTTTTCTTACGGTAGTAAGCGATTTTTGACATTTTTGGACGAAAAATGGCCAATTTTGGTACTTCTCGGGGTCAAAAAGTCATTTCTTAGGGGTGCTTGTTCCAAAAGTGAAAAATTTCCCATACCCCATACCCCCGGCCGATTTCCCATACCCCATACCAGGGGGGGGGTAACCCCCCCACAAACCCCCCCCCCCCCAACGACACCACTGGGCCCGGCCTGACATGACATGCAAGTAGCAATAGGGAAATCTCACGTGGCGAAATCGTCACCTTGTCGAAGTATATAACCTAACAGCTTTCTTTACTTCAACCACGTCACGCATATTACGTTTTATTTTTAGAATGTCTCGAAGTAATCTCTTTGGCCGATCAAATTCGTCAGAAATGGCTAGCGTCCACGAATGAAAACGTTGGACTGAAAACAATGATACAAACATACGAGCAAGACTTACTCGTGAAAGATCAGGTATGACAAACCTTCCTTTCGCGTTTTTGTTGTCAGAAAAACAGTACTTGTTTATGTGCCGCGTTGCTTGCCCGATAACGATCGGAGAGTATCAAGGAACCGGTTCCAGGACTGCGGCCAGCACAAAAGTCCCACTTGCACTCTGCCTGTGTGCCAATTTTATCTTCAGAAACTGAAATCGACGCACGAACAGCTGGTGGATGCCCGCGCACAGATAGCCAGTTTGTTGACTAAAATCCAGGAGGTCACTCGTGATCGCGACAACCTCGAGTCGCAGATTGAGCTGGTCAAGCAAGTGATTCGGGTATGTTTGATCAGAGAGAAGAATCAAATCAAGGCCAGATCGCAATCTGGAATCGCCATCGTCGTAACATAAGAAAATGCTGTGACGGTTCTCATGTTGTGTGCACCCCATTAGAGAACATTGGTGTGCACCAGAGTAGGCATCGGAAGGTATCGGGTATCGGCATTTGCCAAGTATCGGCTATGGATATCGGCGTAGCCGTCGATACCGATCCCTACGACCAGTGGTGCCTAGATTACCTCAGAAAAACGATAAAACGGCTCAAGTTATTGTCAGGATGACGCGACCGGTGCGGGAGTGTTCGGTGCACATCGCGAGTTGGCCTTTCTGCACGAGCCACGTGAACGCGTGCCGGCACCACAGCGAGTCGGTGTGCAGTACTCGATGGTCGATGATGACAATGCTGAACCGATCGATTATGACTGCACCGGTATGGTTGTTTCTGGTTCCTCCTAGTCCCGTTACCCTAGACGCTCGCTGCTGGCTGCTCGCACTTTGGATGGTCAGCGTGCGTGCGTCTCCGGCGTGGTTACTGGACTGTTCAGTCCCAGTGTGCATATGCAGAGGTCGTTAAATTGCACTGCACCGAAACAATGTCCTGCTGTGCGTGCATGTATGTTCATTCATTCATTTCCCACAGGATACATGTTCCTGTTGCGAAACGAAGTGCAGCCTAAATATGGCAGTGACGACAACCGTTGGGAAGTCAGACATGATGAGACTATACAAACAGTGCCACTTGCGTTATCTTCACCAAAATTCACAAAATACACAGTTGGGCGGCAATTGTATGCGTTTCAAAAACGAAACCATTTTCATTGTGCTCAGGTGACGATCTTGATGAGCCGCATGGGCATGCCCGTCGGTCACGCAAGGCCTACAAACGATCGCGCAGTGTGCCACGGGTGCGTGGTGTTTTGTTTGCTGAACGCAGCATTAATGATCTGTGCTAAACTGTGTATTTCTGTAAAATTTACAGAAATAGAACATAATGACTCACATCCTTTCTTATCACATCGCTGTAGTTTTTATCGTCATTCTCTTAGTCGGTCGTTCAATTTGTTGGTCATAATGGCCGCAGCAGTCTCTTTCGAGTGTCACATAAGACAACAATGCCGTTATGTGTCTATTGCGGTCTGATTGTGTCCAGCTTGCGTAATCGGATAGAAAACATCTATAAACAACACAAACTACAACAACAACGACAACAGGAGTCGTCTCGATCTCAATCGCGTAAACGCAGCAAGGAAGACCAACAAATACAAACGCCGCAACGGCTCGAACCATTCAAACCGAAGCAGCTGCTGTGCACACCCTCAACACCGCTCAATGTTGCTGGCGCTCGACGGTTGTTTTGGTTTTGTTCAAATTTTTGTTTTTACGAGGCCAAGATGTGTAATTTTACGTTCACGTTCCAGATCACTGAATCGCAGTTTCTCCGAGCCGCGCATCCAACCACCGGTGCGTCCCTCGCCAGCTGCCAGTCGACTCACACCCGGTCGCAGTGTGGCTGATCTGTGAGTGGGAGTGGGGTTGTTGTGTTTGGTGATCGTATCGAAGTTGGCGAAATGATCAAATCAGATCTTGGTCACGCTGTCAGGTTAAGCGCAGCTGGGCCGGGCTCCAGTTGCGACAGAAAAAAACCAAACACTACATGTTTTCTTGCCCAATGCAAGTTTTTGATTGCAAATAACCGATTGTTGTGTTGTTACAGCCGCAGTCCCACCGTCCAACCATCATGGACTGCAGGCACACCCATCCACGCGCGTCAACATCAGTTCATCACCAAGACAACGCTCAAACCCGAATACTGCGATTACTGCAACAAACGGATCATGTTTGGAAAACAGATTCTCAAATGCACAGGTGCGCACACGAAAACTTATGTTGTAACACAAGGTGTACAATTTGTCGTCATCTTGTATTTTACTCATGCGCTGGTTTCAAAAGGCCATGGTGGAGCCATACAATTTGTCGTCATCTTGTATTTTACTTGGCTGGTTTCAAACATGGTGGCCGGTCTCCTCCGTACCAGCTTCGGTCACGTGACGTTTTGGATTGAAGATACCATGGAATTTACTGCTTTCACGTTCACTGACTTCGATCAGAATAAAAAATCGTGTGCAGCCAGACATATCGAGTAACAACTTTGAAGCTGGTCGAAAGTTGTGGCGTCTGTGTGATCTTGAAGCAAAAAAGTCACTTGGCCAGATGAACCGCGAAATATCAAACGCAGACCGCATCACTGTTACTCTGGTTTGATAACAGCTGTGATTATTTTGCGTGGCACTGAATAGTGTGCGCAGTGGTTACGTGACGAGCTATTAGTTGGAGAGCGTTCAAGTTCGTTAAAGCAACCAATATGCAACAGTGCAATTGCAGATTGTCGTTACACATGTCACAGCGAGTGTCGTGTGTTCGCGCCACTGCCGTGTGTGCCACGCCAACAAACGCCAGCCACGGCCAGTCAACGCAGCAAGGGTGTCGCGCCGCGCTTGGCCGACTTCACGCCCAGTCTGCCGCCCATGATACCCTACATCGTCATACATTGTGTCATGGAGCTGGAACGACGCGGACTCGACATTGTCGGACTCTATCGTGTGCCTGGGTGGGTTGTGCGCCTGCGTATATTGATTATTTTATTATATTATTTGCTGATGCAGTGGCGCGTCAGGTGGGTAGAATTTATTGAAATCGGTAGAGCTTCGTTTTTTGATGTTTTTGTGACCGTTTTCTGAATGTTGATAATATCGGACGAACGCAGTGATCGTTCTAGTCCGGTCAAGTCTTTCAGGACTGAACTGATCATGATTGTGTAACAATGGAAAGAGGGTTGAATCTTACCGCTAAATAAAGTTGATGCTGTTCCGGACTAACCACCAAAGCTACCAGAAATTTAAAAGATCCATCTTTGTTTTCAAAACAAATAACTGTCGCCCTGATGTATATTATCTCATGTATTTGTTGCAGAAGCGAAGGCCAAGTGCAACAGCTGCTACATCAGTTCTACAATCAACGATCGATGCCCAATCTGAAACAGGTGCAGGACCCGGCCACGTTGACCGGCTGCATCAAGAAGTTCCTGAGTCAGCTGCGTGACCCGTTGATACCCACCAGCAGCTGGCAGGAATTCGTCAATGCCGCACATGTAAGGCACTCGAAAATAGAAAGATCTCGCATGTACGGCACAAATATTCCCGAACCTTGTCACAACAGGTGTTCGATGAGCACGAATCCAATCTCGCCTGCCAACCGATCTGTGCAAGCATCGCTGAGCTGCCCATGCCGCATCGCGACACTCTCGCCTATCTGTGCATGCATTGGCAACGGTGAGTGATTGGGATTTTATTTTTTCGAGCTGTTAGTTGCAAAGCTCACGACCATCTCACACTTGAGACCGATGACAAACTCCACACTTGAGACCGATGACAAACTTCACACTTGAGACCGATGACAAACTCATAGCAGTAAGGCTTGACTCGTAAGTGCTGCTGCAAGCACGAAGTTTATGTGCTGTGGTGATGTGTTATGTGAAACGTTTCGAAAGTGGATGTCCATGGGTCGTTGTCATTTGTCTGGGAATGAGCTTCGTAAAAAGGCATAACGAGCTCTCTCCCCCCGTTTCAGTGTTGCGTTGTGCAGCGATGTGAACAAAATGCCGATTGAGAACCTGGCACGTGTGCTCTCACCGACCGTCGTTGGACACAGTGCTGATGTACGGGACTGTGGGCACAACACACCACGTATCTACGAGGAACTGCCTATGGCTGAAAAGGTATGGGTGATTTTAAGGGTACTTGGGCCTGACCGGTAGCCACTTGGTGATTGATGACGATGAGAAACCTTTATTGATCGCTCTATATTTATCCGCGAACACTTTAAATATATACTTTATTTACGCGATTTATTGATGCCTCTGCGTTGCCACTGATTTCTGTCATCGTAAAAGACGTTTGCCACTGTTTGGGAACAGTTTTGACGCTAATAGCTCGAGTAGAATATCAGAACTCTTGTGATCACAAATGCCTATTTGACAGGTGATGATGTGTCTGCTTCGTCTGCCGGCTGACTACTGGAATCAATTTGTAAGCTTTGAGGATCAGGGACAGCCGTTGATCAAAGCCGGCAGTCGTTACCACCCAGCATCGATCGTGCCATCGCCCGATCTGTTGACCACCATGCTCGGAAGTGTGTATGGTGAGCGCACGCATGTGTTTTTGAGGCCGCTAGCTGTTGCCGGCACTAAAAATGGACTTGGCTAATGCCCACACCGCCTCGAACAAACAAGTGTTTCTCGTTTTTTTCTTGAAAAAGTACTACTGTCAGCCGCTGTTCTGTGTGCAATATGTGTAATTATGCAGGTGAGGCTCTTGACTTCCAAATATGTGTATTCCAGTGATATTTATCCCGTAATTTTGGAGTCCTTCAAACCACTTGTCATCTAATTCCTGCAATTCATTCAGGTAACACCACGGCACGACACACACCGACACAAACGCCGCGTTCCGCCAAGACTCTGGGCAGCACTAAACGCACGTTCTTTCAACAACCATGGAAGTAAAATCGATGCAGCAACTACCGAAAAGATGAATGTATTTTAAATTGATATTTTATTGTCATATGTGAAACTCATTGTATCTAAATATGTGAATTGGTATTTGATTATCATGCGGATGATTGTCATCGACTGTACTGGCGTTTTGATATGGTTTGTGCTGAACAGAATTTTTTCATTAGTTTTATGCCATCATAGGTGGTAGCAATTGCAGGCTTATATTACAGTGGGCAAGTCCAGTCGTCGGGTAGAGTCGTCAACTCGCCCCGAATGTCAAGTATTATTTCTCGCGCTCATTTTGGGCTGCTGTGACTTGACGACTCATGTTGTTTGTCTCAATCAGGGACTACGATCACTTGTCTTATGGCGTTTGCAAGAACCTGGCATTATGTAAACAAAGCGTGTGAATAAGTCGATACTAATACTACGTTATATTCGATGTTTCGTTGCGTGCAATCGCTTTTGGTTTCACCAATTGTGTTCGTTTGTTTGAACCGTTTTGGTTTTTATTGTTCATTCACGTGTATCCTCTCGTGTGCACTAATTTTTTTGTTTTCTAGTTGTTGGTCGACCGTGCTTTGTTAAATACCGGAGGAGTTCGTTTAAGCACCATGGGGCTTATTTGGGACATGCGTCTGTTTTGGAGTTTGAAACAAAAGATTTATTTCAAAGGGGTTATTCGGTGAAGTTCCAAGTTAGCCCCAGCGGGGGCTTAATTGGGATTTAGTTGCAGAATAAAAGAAGCGTTGCATGACTGGAAATGGATGTCTTTGGTCCTCATGAACATTACAGCCGTTCTTGTCATTGTTACACGACTGCTTCAATACCATACAAATCATGGCAAGTATTTCATCAAAACATGTTGCAAAAAACATTGTGCACAAAGCACTACAATATATGTATGCAACTTTCATTGCGCTGTTGAAGAGCCAGGAGGAAAAATTTAACCCAAATTAGCCTTCAGGGGGTGTCTTAATCGAACCTCTCTGGTGGCAGGCTTTGTTGGCCAAACTGTCGTTGATGTTGCAAAACTTGCTGTTATCAACAGTTAGGTCAGGTGTTTTTACAATTTTTGCTTTATTTTAATTCTACCCACTCACTCTATTACCACCTATTGAATATCATATCTCACGGTCTCTAACCACCTGACAGCCATTTTCCGTAACAGTCGTCGTCATTGGTTTGTTGACCACAACCGTCGTCGCTCTTGCAGCAGTGGTTTCAAGCACGTGGTCAAAAATTCAGTTTTTATTAATTCCACAGAACTGATGTTACCAATGAAATGAGAAAAAGTGTGAGCTATGTCGGAATCAAGGCACTGGATGCGCGACACGATGATAAAGTACACGGCTGATTTATAATATCGCATTGTATGCACTAAAGCATGATAATAATTAACTGTGCTGAAAGAAACAAGTATCACAGAAGCAGTGCTGAGTATGTACAGAAGTGCGCTTTTGAGTGATAGAGACAGATAAAAACAGATAACATGCGAGAAAAAAATATAGAATGTGATGGTCCAAGGAATGCGAGCCAATGTTCTCGAACATAACGTCCTACTCAAAATGGTGATATAAAAGATGATAGACCTGACAGAAATGTATGGGAATTGTTGCATATTTGCATGATGAATATGAAATCGCCCGACATAAAATCAACACAAGAAATCAGTCTAAACAATGTGGAGCAAGCATGAATCACGCGCGCTGAAAAATTGATTGGCCGTTGTTTGCAACGAATCGATAAGAATCTCTCATTATGTTCACAATAACGAAGAAAGACAGGTGCAAGCATTCATCTACACGTATTCAATAAGGTATACTGTAAGCCAGTCCGGCCCATTGGTCCGGTGCAACAGCAAAGTACGTCTCGATTGCTTCAGAGAATCGGGTACAATATTGTTCGGGTGAAATGATGGTGGGCAAACGGGCTCCGGGCACTGCCACCTGGAAATGTCAAGTCAATTGGTGAAGTCGCTTGGTAAAAGTAGTAAAAATATGACATCAGGGGCAACATTATCATAATATAACTGGCAGCAATGCACGAAAAGAAATAACCAGACGAACCTGTTTTACCCATGATTCGAACTTTTTGTCAAGCGTGAACGTACGCATGTAGTCAACGATACCGAGCACCAACTCCTGCAAAAGCAGTACAGTTGCATCAAGGCAGCAAATTTAGAATATTTCGGTGTCTGCGCATGTCATGTCATGTTTGTATGCCGTGTTGCATCGTAACTAGGGTGAAGCGAGCTTCCCAGGTTTGCATAAACACCAGAGTGATTTGCGCGTATGCACTAGCATAAACGTGCACATGAAGGCAACAAACGGCACTAAATTATGCGATAGTAACTGCTAGTGATTGAAACAACAACAACAAACTCTACCTGGGTGTCATCATCGACACCCACCAACAACGAATAGTCCATGACACCGTTGGCCGACAGAAAGTGACTGTCATTGCTGACTGCCATCTGCAGCGCGGCCTTGCTGTGTGGATGCAGGTAGAACTGGTTGTGCCAGAGGTCCTTCAGAAAATTCTCGTCCAAAAGCACCAGGTCGGCTGCCGGTTTCTCGCTCGCCATTCTGGAAACAACCGAATTGGCGTTCGCCTAATTTCGGGGGGTAAATAAAAAACATTGGACATAACATATAAAAACAGATGGCCTACCGATTTCTCAGCGATCCTTTCAAATCGTACACCTGACGTATGTTGCGTTCATAGAACAAGAACTCCATTGCGAACACGTACAGTTTGGCTGACGCACCCGTTTGGTAGTGGCGGTAGCACACCTGCGCCAATCATTTGATGCATCATCATGCAAATCACCACCAACAAAGTCAGGTGCCACATCAAACTTGGCAATCTAGTCATGATCACGTGGCCTTGCTTTCAGATATTTCGGAATTCACTGATGACAACCAATCTCGACCAGCGTTGTTGTCTGGGAACAACTTTTTCGAGGTCGCAAAATCTCGAGCCAAAGTAGTACGATGACCAAGTTTGACAATACACTACAACGGGTTCTGGCAACAAACCCAACCTGGTAGACTCCGTATATTTTGGCGAGCGACGTAATCTTATTCTCGGTAGCGGCGGTGGACAGATAGTGGAAATAGTTGGGCGCGAATTTGAGGAAACTCTGCATTTCGGATCGCAGTAGCGTTTTGAATATGAATCGTCGATCGGTGGTTCGGTAGAAACAGGCGCCCGACTTGCCGCCCTTCGGTGTCCAGTCTTGAGATCGCGATAGAGATCGGATGAATGCGTCCTCGCCTGCACGAAACAAGGTTATGGTAGATTACGGATTTTATACAAAGGTTTGAACTTTGTTCAAAGTTTTAAATGAAAAGAACGCCGAATGCACGTTAATGCACCGGTGCACAATTGGCCGCCCATAGTGTAACCTGTTCGATACTTTTTAAAAAATACCCAATAAAGCCCAACCCAAGCTCACAAAGACCAACCATCAGCAAACATGAGCTTGCGCAACATGCGGAACTGTTCTGCGTAGTAGACTTTGACGTAGAACTTGGCCGTGTGATCCCAGAACTCGGTGACAATGTGCTGACTCTCGTGGTCCGGCTCATCAACCTGATGTTCCGCAACAGATTCACTGAAATGAAACATCAAACATGTCAAGCCTGGGACTGTTGTCAACTCAAGTTTCATATCGACGGTCAGAGTATTTGCCGTTTAGCAGCCAGTAACTGTACACATAGGAACCAAACACAAACCCGGTTGTGGTTGTGTTACTTGACTCGTCATTCGCTTGTGCTTGCGTCGACCAAACTGACTGCGCTTTCTTCAATGTGATCGGAACACCCTCCTCACCTGCAACGGAGGTGAAACATTGTTATCAACCAAACAACAAAAACAAACAATATCGTACCGCATTGATCCCTCAACTGTCGACGTTTGGTTTCGTACTCAGCACTGGTCAACGCGTATGCAATCATTGAACCAACGTCACCGTCACGGACCTGAGCACGATGAGATTACAAGCCTAATAATGTAGCAGCACTGAACGGCGCCCCTGGGTCGGTCAGGCGGTGGTCCAATTACTTCGTTAGTCCCATTGGACCAGATCTTCGAAGAGCTGAGGTTAGCATTATTGCTCGAAGAAAAGATGGTCTGTTTCATACAAAAGGTGCCTCGTGTCACAAAAATCGGTAGAAAACGAAACAACTTGACGTACAATGATGGGCAGCCGTCCCAACTGAATGCTGTAATGATCGGTGGCATTGAACGGCAGCGGTATGGTGCTCACATTCAGTGGCGCATGCGTGGACGCACGCTTATGCTGAATGGGCGTAGCGTCATGCATCGGAGTCGGTGGGTGGACCTGCAACAGAAAGTAACACATATTGTAAGACAACTGAAAGTGAACCTGAAGTCTGATGTCGTTGATGCAAGTTGTCTAGCAAACGCATCGCGGCCCTCAAATGGGCGCAACAAATGTACAGTACGTTTGTCAGAAATGAGAAATGAACAAAAAAACATTAAAAACTGAAAACTGTACATTGAACGTCGGCTGGCTGGATATTTTGCGCATAACGGGTTCGGAATGTGTGGCGTGACTGGAATGTCGTGCGTTATGATGACTGATGCCATCCAAATGAGCCTCTGGCGATTGTTCGTGTTTCGGTGTCGTCTCGCCGTGGCTGAATCCAAACGTCTGTAAATGGAAAAACGTAACCAAACCACCGAAACTGGATGGAATAGTGAGAAGACAATGATAATACACGAGTTTATATTTGTGCTTTCGTGTCACATTCGTAGGATATGTTTTGTGGAGCATCGAATCCAACACGTACCACTTTGCTGGGCGATGTTCCATCATTGGATGCATTGCCCGGATCGACCGGTGTCGTCGAGCCAGATGATGTTTGATCGCTAGACGCATGTCGTGATCGTTTGTCAGTACCGTCGTTGGACGAGCCTGGATGACACTGACAAGGTTTGCGCCAGTTTTGGGCACGTTCAATTTGATAAACTTGCCAATCAAAACTTGCTAAACATAGTTCAATCGTTCGGTGCCAAACACACCCGTTGAATTGGCAGAATTATTCAAATTCATCCCGATCGTGTGGGCGGGGTGCAATTTGAGTTTGTGATTGTTTCCGTGCTTGGTCTGCGACATCAGCTCCTGTCCGGCACTGTTCCAGCCAATCACCGTCATCGACAGCGTCCGACGACACAAGATCGTGTGGTCCATGATCTGAAAAATGGAGTGATTTACCGGTGTGCACTTATTTGGCATCAAAGTCGTGCTTGGTTGGGATTCCAACCACGTGATTTTAGTGTTTTTTGCAATGATCTGATGTGCTCACATAAAATATACTTCACCAAACCCATGCTTTATCAAAGTGCAGGCTTTGTAAATTATCTTATAACTTATGTCACCGCGAGGATGAGCATTGCTGTCTAACTGCTGCGGTCCCAGACAACTGTCCAAGGAAGGAAATGTCATCCAACCACTTGCCATAAACCGACTAATTATTATAGCCGCTTCATACCTTCAAGTACAGTGCGTCGTGACTGTTGATCGAAGTGTGATGTGCGAGTTGAGCGAGCAATTCCTGCAACGTGCCCATCCTGTCCCTGATCGCGTCGTGGCCGGTCTCATATCCACTCACGACACGGTCGATCTGATGCGCGTACTTGACGTAATCGTCGTGAGAACTGAAGATGGCTGCGGACATGAAACATCGTGTCAATGAATGACGAAGGTAGATGGTAAGACAACGGAAATTGTGTTGGTTGTCGGTGTTGACCATCATACGTTCAGACGGGGGTGCCCCATGTCATCTCATCATCAGTGTCTACGCACCAGGGAATGCCACGTGCCGGGACTCAGCAAAATAGAATGATAAGTTTCAAGTATCTCTCACGGGTTCAACAATACAATCGGCGGCTCGTCATTGACTGTCAGTCACTCGCTCATCATCGTGACTACGCTTGAACCCATCAATTGCAACGATTTATGACCAATTACTTATACAACAACAACCACCCATTGGCGACACTAACGTCAACGCATGGGCCTCATCCCTCATCGTGCCGAACACCAACGCCGCGCGTTCACTGATCTCCTTGGTGATCGCCACCAACGTGCTGCGTTCCACTCGTGTCACACCGATTCGGCACATGATCGGCGCGAAATTCACTTCGTACACAACGATCGGGGATACCTGTGTGTTTGTGATGGAACAGATCAATTGATGATTGACCATTTTTTTAACTGTTGTTGCTCTTGTTGTTGCCATGTGGTCAAGATTTGAGCTGCCATTTTGCAACACCACTTGCTATCAGTTCAGGTTCGATAAAAAATTTATAAATTCTGATACATTAAATTGCCTCGACAACCAACAGAATGCAAGAAATCCAACCTTGAAGCACGTGATGTACTGTCGATGTGCAAAGTAGTGATCGTGCGAATGCCAGACACAATGGGTACACAGGTCAGTGGCACACGGCTTCACTGATGTGGCCGACTGCAAGTTATAAAGTTGCACAAAGATTAAGATGGAAATGGAACTTCGGTAAAATCGACGTCAGACGTACAGTAGTATTAGCGGTGTGGCTGGCCAACTGTCGTCCATTGCATAGGTATTCGAGGAATTTGGCAAACGAAATGTGCCAAAATTGATCCGGCATCGGCTGTGCCTTAGTGGTCACCGTGCAGCTAGAAAACAAGTCATGGTAAAAAATGAGGCAGCATTCTTTTCGCACAACTATGGAATTGAAAAGCACGAGAACCAGCACCAACACTTTTTGGGAAATCCCAAGGCACTTGGTGGGGGAACTGGGAAATCCCACGACTGATTGAAAATAGACCTCCCTTTATCTCGGGCTTAGGCTTAGGGTCTCTATTAGGCTTAGGCCAGACCCTGAGCCAATCCATGCATTCTGTCAAAAAAATCGAAATTTGATTTTTGAGTGTTTCGGGGCCTTTCCAGCACCAAGGGCCTTGGGGTTTCCCAAAATGCAGCACCAACCCATTGCACCATTTCCAATGTAATATATTCGAATCAATGTTCGGCGTGTCAAGAGTCGGTGTGTCACTCACATTGGAGAGCGCCTGCGTGACGTACTAGTTCATGTTTCACTCACAAAATATAATAACAACACTTCAGTCACGCGGCATCTCCAACCTGTGTGCTTATCTCAATACACGTGTAGCCGTGCACAATCTTGCGCCAATGGTCCAACATGGGCACGTCACAGTCGGGTGATGGGCATTTGTATTCAGCGTTGAAACAATAGCTGGAAAGGTAGGGATTTTCTCAGTAGAAAACGACTCGATTTTTTGTCACGTTATTTTCTGCACTGTCGTTTTTTCAAGGTTTAGGGGATACCCATCATGTTGAAAAGAGCAAAAGTTTTTTGTTTATCGTCTGAGATAAGCGAAGAAGCGAGCAATGATTAATACGCACTTTTTTCAGACAATTTTTCGGTGTTAACTGGGAGTTAAATGCAAGTTGCACCATGGGGTTAAATGCAAGTTACCAGTATTTTCATAGCTTGCACGAAAAAACAGATAAACGCAACACATTGCATTACAGCACTAACAGTCTAACACAACACGAAATATCCAATTCTGCGCAGCATCAACGAACCGATTGAGGAACTCTCCAAGTGGCATGTCGTGTAATCCATAGAATTCCATCCATACCACCCACGGTCGGACACAAAACAACGGTGCATTCGGTGAGCGAGGAGCGTAACTGCCGAACAACACGGCTAAACGTTGGTGACTGAACGGGGACAGTGCGTCACGCACACCGCCACCACCACTGCGATGACCTGAACAGTCGAATGATATTGCGTTGCCGGTATGAAACTTGGTGATCAGATCATCCAGATCTAAGTCACGCGCAGGTAGCTTTTGAAGCATGGTTCGAGATTATGCCACCAATTTGAAGTAGCGAAAGACTTGACCGTTGGCTCCTTGAGGCTGAGATCAATTTCATGTTGGTCGAGAAGCGTGGCAGGGCAGCGACAAATGTCGAAAGATGCTCATCCCCATCCCCAATTAAAAAAGTCATGTGGGCAGATCCTGGGGCTGCCTGATCCGAGTCAAATGCCAAAGTTCGATGCACCCACTCTCTTGAACCAACTAACGTTGAGTGCCCCTGTACCCAGGCGACATGGATGCATCACGGGACATACCACTCAGATGTCGTTTGGGCGTGGTGGTTGCACTGCTGTGATTAGGTGTCGGCGGCTCCTGTTGTCTGCAGATTGTTTAGATATAGATAAAAACAGTCAGTTACAAGCGATTTCTCAACAAGTGCTAATGATAGGAGACGTACTTTGATTTCGCATCGCGCACCCTGCACCTGAACAATCGCGCGCTCTTTGCCCTGTAGTCAGCGAGGGCAGTTAAAGTTTGTTTGTGTGTGACAGAACGACGTTGGTGTGCGTTGAGAAAGGCGTGTTGATTCGTCACGCCGTTCACAACGCGATGCGACTCGATGGCACTGGAAATAATTTGAACTCGTTGGAGAAATTTACATTTTACGTACAGCATGTGCGATATGACCAACCTGAGATCTGCTTCCGAACTTGATTGATCCGACGACTGTCGTCCGTCCGTGCGTTTGAATCTAAAGTGTAAACGAAATCATCATCACGTTTGGGCAAAAACAGAAAAGCACCAAAATCAAGTCATGGCTCACCGATACATGGGCTGTTTGAAGTAGGCCAATAGTCTCTGGTCGGCATCGCATTCCACAAACGGTCGACAGAACAACACAAATGGACTGATGTTGAGTACGGAGTTGTGTGCCGCTTCGGATAACTGACCCGGATTGTGGTCCGGTGCTGGAATATAGCGTCGGTACTGCTAATCTGTCACACAGGTTTATGCCCAGCCTATGCGTTAGCCTTAGTTAAATCTAAAGCCAAACGTAGGCTGCAGTCAACAGTAATGTAGTTGGTCCGTGTAAAGCTAGCTAGCTGGAGGGGTCCACGTAGTTGTTAGTGGTGTTACACCACATCACTGCAGTCAAACCATACCATCATCATTCAGCTGCTTTTCCTCGTCCCCATCCCATCGCATGATGTCCGTGTCGTGTTCGAATCGTATCGCATAGCGACGACGTCTCGCACAGATTGAACACGGCAGCAGGGAACGATCTGCAAAAACATTTACACGGATGATTTTGGCGTAAGAATGGTGGCGACGACAAACATGACCATATTCTACCTGGCTGTCCGACACAGACCCTGTACGCATAGAGCAGAGCCGTCTCGAGTCTGCCTGACTGCAGCACACTGATCATGTAACGCACGATGCGTTTGACTGCCTGTAAATAGAACGCATTCGGTTACCTCGCGAAGACCTTAGACATCACAACAATGCGCACCTTCAGTTGTGCGATGTCATTTCCGAACAACAGAATTGTACAGGCGAGGTCTGGCTGACATTCGTCAAACACAACCACATTCTTCTGTTGTCCGTCCAGCAGCTCGATGGTCTCACAACGAAAATGACCGCACGAACCCAATTTGACGCCGGCGAACTGACCAGACTCGATAAATGACATGATCTGAAACATTGTTGTACGAGCTCGATTGAAAATTGGACACAGCAAAAAAAGCACAAAGGTGCACCTCCGATTGCGTGCATCTGGCAATGCGTCGCAACTGTTTCGGTCTCAGCCCATTCAACAACGTTACACCACTGTCACGCAGATACTGACGGGCCAAACGGGCAACGGTCTTCTCCACAACAACCACATCCGGACGAAGACTCACTATTCGGTGCACCTGTGCGCAAATGATATTGGTTTTTGTTTCCTGGCAATAGTTATTTCGTTTTTTTTCTTTTCAGTGTCAAACTTGTTATCCATCGATCAGACATTGCCTTGATCACGTGACTTTCCGTGTATTGCAAAAATGTCAGGATGATGAAACTGATGGCACCAATTTCGATCAACACAAACGATCTTCACGATGATGTGAACAACTGCATCGCCGGTCGAAATTGACGGCATGACATCAGTAAAAGTCGAAAAATTTCTAATGAATGAGCCAAGTGACCAAAGCAACACGCGCACGGGATCGATCACAAAGTTTACTTCAAAACGATTTCCAAAAATTCACGCAAATTTACCATATTTTTCAGGTACTCAGCTTCCTGCGATATGACCGGATCGATCGAGCTGAACTTGCCATGCACACGTTCATACTCGAGCGCGCCACACATGACCAACACTGCCGGCGTGGATATATCATGCGCCATACGACTGTCGGCTACTGAACCGTTGGTCACGCTGCCGAATAGCACCTGAAATGAACAGATTATGAACAAAAAGTGGTTGTGTGTGATTCATTGTCAGGTGACACACCTGCGCGCCCACCGCGCCATTCGTGTCATCACGTTGTGTCGGTTTGGCCAGCAACGTCTTCACGTGCACGTACTTGAGCACGTCCATGTGATCGCGACGACAGCGCACCTGACAGGATGACATGCGGTTGTTTTTAGAAAAGCATAATGAAAGACATCAACTGCAGCGTTTTGGTTACTTTTACCATTTCCTTTCTATCATCAGCCACAAAATGTCTGTGACCCAGTATCGCGGCGCGGCCTGAAAAATCAACCTGAAATCCACCCCCCCCCCAACGATGACCCACATTCGGTTGGACGGTGTGCGCAATGTCAATGACCAATGGCTGCACGGCCTGAGTCCACACATCAACAGGTAGTCGTTCACGCGTCAACAAATACGTCAACAGCTGACGTGCGTTGCGTTCGAATTCTTGATCGTACATTGATGTGGAACTCGATATCGCCGACAGCTTGCTGTTGCCGTCTGCAACGCATTGGATGCTTCATAAGGCAATAAGATCTTTGAGCTGGTTTTTCGGTGCCCTAGCATGTGAAAACAGGGACGAAATAAGCACAACTCGTATTTTTGCGGCACGTGTTTTTATCCATCATTATTACGACTGTGCTTGTCAGTACACAGGAAGCTGATAGCACTCAGGTCAGGCGTGAGCTGTTGTCGCAGAACTCGGTCGCGATCTTTGACGAGAACTAATTTGACGTTCCAAAGCCCAATCGGTTTCAAAACATCGCTTCTTCGATCAGTCAATAAAAAATTCAATGGCACCTTGATCAATAACGACGACCCGTTGATGTGGACAACAGACAGTCTCGACAGCGGTCTCAACCGTGTCCAACACCGCTTCGGTTGACCGACTCGATTCGAATAAAGGCACAATTCGCATGGCACTGCTGGACGGCGTCGCACCACGACCACCGACGCTGTTGTTGGATGGAGATGACGATATGACACTGAAATGTAGGGGCTTCAAACATTATGCATTATTTTGGCCAACAGCTTCACAATAACTAGTGGGCTTCTGTGGACGGAGATTGCTTTGCAGATTTTTGTTTGAGGCAGTGATGTAGCTGGGAGGCGGGTTACCCGTGGTATAGGGTATGGGAAATCGGCCCGGGGTACGTGGTATGGGAAATTTTTCACTTTTGGAACAAGCACCCCTAATAAATGACTTTTTGACCCAGATAAGTACCAAAATTGACCATTTTCGCCCACCAAAAATGTCAAAATTCGCTTGCTGCCGCAAGAAAACCCTTATTTAAGCACTTCTAGACCAATTTTCGGCACTTTTAGAAGATTTTTGGGCTCATTTTTTTCAAAAACCCCACCCTCGGGTGCGGGAAATTTTTGATTTTTGGGAGTATGTAAGGGAAATTTCTTGAAAATTAGGCTGTTTATGGGAAAATTTCGATTTCTCAACGACACCATCGGTAACACTGAATTTGAAATCACCGTCAAAGTCGTTCATTGAAGATCAGCCGTCGAACAGCTTTACCGTTGATCAAAGTCAGCGCCGTAATCATAATGAAACAAAATAGATGCAGTGTGACAGGACACGGCCTATATCCGGATCCGGAATGCAGTTTCGAGAAGTGAAAGTAAAACAAAGTTAAAGCAGCTTTCAAAAACTTAAAAAGTGTTTTCGCTGGTTTGATCACTTACTCGATCAGAGTTCCGTTTGTTGACGACATCGGTCTCGATACCACAACGGGCGAATTGCGACCTTGGTGTTCGGCCTGGAAAGTGAATATCTTATTTCGCGCACTTCAACCGTGACTCTAGAACGTTATTTCCGTCCCTACAACGCCGTGCACCCAGTCACCACCAACCAAATTGATCGATCGAACCCAATCGGGTTCCAATTCATCGATATCGTGCTGCAGATGCAACTGATCGTGTTGATCAGCGCCCGAATCCGTGTCCTTGCCGTTCACAAGATCTTGCACCTGAGCAAGCAAGGAAAGGGGTCACCTTAGGCCGGGATGGGTGCGGGAGAAAAACGAAAGAAAACAACTCAAGATAAGAGATGTGGATAGCGACGTGGAGCGTTGGTTGGTAGACAAATGGCGCAAATTGGCAAAAATTATATCGGCGATCGGAGCGGATCTGCCGCTGCGGACCTGATCTGGTCACAGGACATTTTATATTCAAGGATATAAATTTAATTCAGGCCAGCGTGAAATTTGGACAGAACGCTGAAATGAACACCTTTTACGCTGGTCGAAATAAGCTTATCTCCAAATCCCGAAATATCATGAAGTCAAAAACCTCGCTGACCAGGGCAGATTCGATCCGATCGCAAAATTTAACATGTTGACCGGCCAGTCCAGTAAAACAGACCAATTGACCTACCGACAATTCACTGGGCAATGTTTGCGGATCGATATGATTGCTCGCACCACTCGCCACCCCGTCCGGCCATTGTACATTTGTGCTGCACACGGTCACTATCGTGGGACTGGTGACTGACACGCTCGTCAGTGGTGAGGGTGGGATAGGGGACACACCTATGATTTGAAAAATAGTACATTTTGGGCATTTTGTAAAATTAGGTAAAATCTTGATGTTAGTATGTATGCAGCATGGTGTTGCGAAAATGGCTGATTTCGCCAATTTTGTTGAACGGTCACTATTTTGGTTCGGCAGGCTATTCGCGAACTTGCTTATGTTCAGTTCTCCTGTTGGTTTTATGCCGGCGGTGAAACATTTTTGAGCAGCATATAATTTATTGCCGTAAATTCCGCTGCGATCGCAAATAGTCAACACGACGGAGATTGATGGGAAGGAATCCATGTTACTTTTGCAACACTCTGCATAACGCTTTCGCTGACTTAGGCTGAGGCTCTCACCTACGGCGGCAGCTGATTTACACATGCAGTTCAAGAAGGAGTGTATAGCAGTGTTTTATTTAGTTTTTTTATAAATGTTAGCAATTTTTATAATGATAGAGTGGTCTAAAGCTGTGTATCAAGTCAACAAACCATCATGTGAGGGTTTACCATGAAATCCATGTTCGAAATTGGTTTTGCATCTTACGTTACATGTATACATAAACAGTCAAAACGTCCAATCTCACCAAGAGCAGTCGATGTTGGTGTTGGTGGTTGGGCCAACGCGCTGCTGGCACGGTCACGTGACGGGGATTGCAACTGCAATAACAACGATTAACCTCTGAACAGAAAGCTTTGAATTTAGTGCCTGCTAGTAGGATTCGCAGTTCTTCTCGAGAAAAAAATAGAAAACTTGAGCAGCGACACGTGAAATGCACTCGCAGACCGTTATTATTTATCAAACACAATGTGGTGCCAATCAATCTGCAGTGTTGCAAAAGTAGCATCGCATCTCATACCGTATCTAACTGTAATGCTGAGAAAGAAAGTTAGTTCGAGTGGGCGCCACTTTAAAATGTTCCTCATCTAACATAAAACCAGCAACAGAAATGAATAAAAATCGGTATCTTATTCGCATATCGCATAGCATTACCAGAAAATTAGGAAAATAATAAGAAGAAGCTATTTTTGCAACATGCATACTATGTGCTCTTCACCTGCAGCATTGCCAATTCGTTGTCCGCCTGTTTCACATACTGTTGCACCGATTGCACACAGAAGTTGCACAGTCGCAAATCGCCCATATAGCCGAGAAATCGACCAGGTATTTCCATATTGCAACATTTCGAACAGAATATCTGGCCACAAATGCGACAATGGTGGCGTCGACGCAGGGCCGTGAATTTCTCTTGGCATTCGTAGCACTCCTGTGTGAATGACAAGCATCCTATGTGTGGTGCAACTAGGGCACTGCAAACACAAACAATGTGTTGGCAAATAATCAATGAACAAAAATTCTGAGGATTCCAGGCAAAAACTATTTGGGTTGCCAAGAATGTCAATGTTGTTAAGAAACATGTAAAATTCTTTTTTTACAACACGCGGGAATACACACAATTTTCGGATGAAACTTATTGACCTTCACTGGCATGCACACCTCCTTGGCGATCCTGTGTGTGAGTAATTTTTTATTCACAAAGCCACAAAAATAGGGACCAACTTTTCCGTGGGCATCCGGCATCCAATATTGTCTGAATTCACTTTCGTCATAGTTCTTCAATCCTCCACCACCACTTCCGCCGCTAACATTGGGCGCGAACACAACACTGAGTTTGTGTGACAGTTGTGACAGGGTGGACCGAGGCAGGGCACGCACACGCACCGAACCGTCGAGGGACGCGAGACCGGATGAGGATTGGGGGATTTGATACGTACTGCTGCTCGCTGACAACGATACTGCAATTGAGAAACGAAAATGTAAAGGTTTTTTTGAGAATTTCGTGTGTCATGTCGTGTTTTCTATTTTTCTGGAAAAAAACAGAAAAATTTCATTTCTTCCTTCCTAACTTTGAACCCTTCCCAAAGGTACAGTGTCTCCCCCTCGCCGCCGGAACGGTATGTGGCCAACGCGCTCAGGTACCGTATCCCACCCAATTTTTTCAAAATATCACCTCAAAAGTGCCCTTTTTTGGTCCAAAATGGCTAAAAATGGGCCGAAAGTGCAACAATTTGTGCGCTTCGCGCGATTTATGCACATCTTGACCCACAAAAATTGAACTCCCACGAAGACTAGTATGGTACGGTATCTTCCCTCCCCCTAAGGTTCCCCCATTCCCCCTCCCCCCCCAAAAGAAATCGGATCCCCCAAAATTCTTCTGTACACCGGTATCTCCCCCTTTTTTGGTCCCAAGGTACAGTACCTGCCCCCAGTGGTGTAGCTACCCAGGCAAGGCGGCAACTTACTGTACCACCAAAAATGTCGGGCGGCAACCTACCTACTGTACCGGCCGAGCTTTTTTTGGGGGGAGAAAAGTTTTTTATGTCAAAATATTGATGAAAACGTACTCTAACACGCTAATTTCGCGCGCAGCGCGCGAATTTTCGCCTATGTGGAGTGAAAAATACCGATTTTATACCGTTTTGAGCCAAAATCGCAACCCACTGTACCCGCCGGGGGGCGGCGACCTACCTACTGTACCACGATGGAGCGTCGACCTACCCAGAAGTAGCCACCACCAGTGTTGGAGGTGGGGGGGGGGGGGGTTGGGAGGGTAGCCCCCCGGTACAGTAGGTATCCCCCCTCGCCTGGTACAGTAGGTATCCCCCCCGATGTTTGGCATGGTACAGTAGGGTCTACCCCCCCGATTTTCGCCCCGGGGGTACAGCGGGTACCTCCCCCCCCCGATTTTGCCTCAAAAGTGCCTATTTTTGGCCAAAATGGCCAAAATTAGTGTAAAATCAGTGGTTTTTGCTTCAAATACCCAAAATTCGCGCGCTACGCGCGCAAATACTACGTTTTCACACGATTCCACACATAACACACACAGTCAAAATTTTCACCCCAAAACCTAACCCCCCAACCCCCCAAGGTACATAACCCCCCCCCCAGGCCATCGGCTCTGGTACAGTCAGGTATCCCCCCTCCTCCCACGCGGTACAGTAGATATACCCCCTCCCAGAGTACCTCCAACACTGGCCACCACAGCACTGCTACACCATATAAACACCACCCCAACAGTCAGTCGGGTGGTGATTCGTTTGGCGACCATGAATTAGTAGCCAACAATTATGTGCCAATTTTAAGTGGCGCACGTGGGTCGGCACCACCACTTGCAGCAGAAGCATTCTTCGTGTCAGTCGACGTTGATGCAGCTGACTGCACTGCTGCTTGAAGAACCGAAAAATCGACCTAAGAACGATCCTAACGCCGATCCTTGCCGATTCGCCACATCTTCCTGCGTTTGCACGGGGAATCCGGTACCGTGCAGCCAGTGCGAATTCCGAAGTTAAAAACAGTCATTTTTGAGCAATTTGCTTTGCTTTAGTTTGTAATCCCCGCCTGCGTGTTTCAGGCATCAAAAAAGGATCGTTTGTCAAGCTGTTTTAGGCCTTTTCAAAAAGATCTTGTAACATCAGTTAAAGTTTTCGAACCCTCAAGATTTTCCTCCCATTTTAGGTCAAAAAAACATTTTCTCGGAACAATAAATTGCCGGTAATAAATCACCGAAAAAAACGTTTTTTTGGAAACGAGGGTTGCCCGTACCGTATTGTCGGAAATAGAACCCCCCCATTAATTGACCCCCCATTGATTGAACCCCCCCACTGAATGGCTCGAAATCAAAAATAGAGCCCCCCCAGGTAATTGACCCCCGTTGATCAAACCCCACCCACCGCCACCCCCCAACCCTCACCGTACCACAGATTAGTGGTATGGTAGGGCTGTGTTG
>JASAMV010006321.1:0-25014 GCA_030248065.1 Rhynchonema sp. JSB1_4
GCGTCCGGTCTTTCCCATATCACTGAACTGCACCTCGGTGACAGCACTGAGCACGGCCCTGTACACGTGCACATATCTGGCTCTGTTGTCATCAGCCAATACCAACACGCGATAGAGCAGTAGATCAAGCAACAGCCGTGCGGTGACACCAGATGTGCGCATTTCGGACAGCGTGTATACCAGCCAGATACGACGCAGTAGACGGTAGGTGAGAGAGATGTCACACAGGGTGTTGAGACAGTCCAATGCGGATAGGCGCACGTCGGTGGGCCAGTGCCACGATGCATAGGGCAGCACGTGACGCTCGTACGTGTATGTGCAGCTGCAAGATAATGGTCGTGTTGCATTAATGTGAAAAAAATCAGAATATAGTTGGTACGATACGCAGGCATGTACCTGTGCCCCCTCGGCGCCGCGGCATGACCCGCGACAGACAATATGTGAACTCAAGTGCCACGCAGCTTTTTGTATTCAATTGCTGGATCAAATACAAACTTTTCCCCACCCGGGGGGAGAGGGAGGACCCAAATTTGGAACAAAGTCAATTTTCTAGGTTGAAGATCCAATCTCATTTTTAAAAAAATCGCAATAAGGGAAATGTTGGCAAGTTTTGACAACATTGACCAAAAAATCACCCCCTTTAGGCCTAAAAAGGCCAATTTTAGGCTTAAATTTGCCCATTCTAGGCCAGAATTGGGGAATAAGGCTTACCCGGAGGGGGAACAGGCGTCCCATGGAGGGGGACCCCCTCCCACAGGAGCTACAGTGCGCGAGTGTCCCAAAGGTCCCCATGGACGACTGTAACCCTGACATGCAGTACCATCTGAGCCGGAATAACCGCGTCTCTGCATTTCATCAGCGATCTGCAAGTCGTCAAGCTCGCAATCCTCATCTTGCACGAGCGGATGTCTGTTAAATGCCCACACCGCACACCACACACCCTAACATGACTGCGCGAGTCAATATTATACCTGCAGAGAGGGAAATGGGAGGAAAATTTAGCTATAGTTTGACACCCTTGAACTCTTGATGTAGGGTAAGCTGCGCTCCAGCTGCGTGCATGCAACGCATAGACATCAGAATAGGAGGACTGCGCTCATTTCATCTTGTTGATCTTTTCAGAAAAGATACACACATGGTGAAATCACAACTTCGCAAACATTGCCTGCGATAGCCATGTTGACGAACCACATTGCAAAACGCAACAATGTGCAAAACAAAGGAGCTACCGAAGAACTGAATCCCATCGAAATAGAGACCAAAACAACAAAATGTAAAAATAGAGGCAACTGACGTTAGTTAGTACAGCATCACATAATTTTGCATCAAGCACTGTGTACAAAAGTGAACAAAAGAACAACGTAAATCCACATGAAACACTAAACAGTATCACTCAATCACTGGCCACACTCGATCCATCGGCTTCCGGATTGTAATCGTCATCATCCTCCTCCTCCTCATCTGCATTATCATCATCGTCGTCGTTTTCATCTGGTTGAAAAATCACATACCAGTCATAAATAATTGAATTCAAGTGTTTATCGTATGACACAAACACCATTAAGTACTTTTATGAAAAATTGCCTGAAAAACCAACAGAAGCAAAAAATGGTTCACCCACCTTCCTCTCCATCACTAGCACCCTCCGCCTCCTCCTCCTCCTCATCTTCATCATCATCTTCCTCTTCAATTTCCAACACGTCATCAAGAGCCTGAGAAAAGGGTAAGAATTCAATTGCATGTGTCCACATTGACAAAGAACAGTGAAAACGCGGCCCGAAGCCAGCACCCAACGACGGACCTCAGTCGTGCCTCCCGATCCTGATGCGTCATCGTCATCATCGTCGTCATCGTCATCCTCATACTCAGCCTCGCCTTCGCCCTGAATTTCAAAGGATAACCAGTGAAAAAACAATAACTCAAATGTCAACATTATCCAAGCAAATAAATAGAGCTTCCCCAATTCGAGCGCCACCTGTTCATTTCCATCATCGTCCTCCTCATCCTCCTCGCGTCGTCGCCCGATCTCATACAAACGCACCACGTTCTCGTCGAGATTGGCCAAATCGTCGATACCGCCGCGATTCTGCAATAAATTGCGCTGAATTCGTCACCATACTTGCTTGACAGGCACACCATAAACGTAATGATGGCATCGGTCGGAAACCAAACGCAAACGTCTCGCACCTCAATCACAGCACACCAACAGTCGTGTTGATTATCGATAGCAATATCGGTCAATTGATTCCTCGCATCCACGGTTGTGATCAACGAATAATCGGTGGCATCCAGCGATCGAAAGCTTCGCAACCACAGTTGTTCGTTTTGCTCGTTGTCTTCGTCGTCCGGCGGCGACACAACTGCAAATGACAGCCATTCGTCACATCGATTCGGATTCGAATGAATATTGATTTGATTGACGAGCGTACCAGCAAGAATGATATCGCCACTCGAATTGAAAGCGAGTTTGCACTGGTCAAGTGAAGGCACCGTGTAGAGAAGGCGGAATGTGCGCACGTCCCACTGCAAAATGACGGCAATATGCTTCGGGGGCACCCGACACCTGGATTGGGATTGGTAGGTGCCGAACACAGATATCTAGGAGCAAGTCTGAGGGTATCAAAACAAGCCATCCGACACCTTTTCGGATGCCGATACCTGACATTATCCGATGCCCAGACCCAAACGACAATAATGGAAAATCTGGCAATCTCATGGTACAGTTGTGTCATGTGGCATTAACTATTGATTATCATGTAACTGCCTAACTGTTGGCTGCCACGTCCACGAGATAAAAATCCGATTCCGAAAAACAAAGAATCAAGGCAACAGACCACTTCAGTGTTGATGATGACTTGTAATCCACGAGGATGAAACACACCAGGCACATTTGAGTTGAGTTTGTCGAATTTGTGCACCAACTTCTGCGGAGTGCGAACATCGAACAGCAAACCATCGTTGAGCACCTGTCACACAGGGGAATTACACTAACACAAAACGTAATTTGTTGCCAACACCCTGAGTTCGTCTTTTCCGTTGCATTTGAAGGCCAAACAAAGAAACAAACAACAACGACAAAACGACCAGTAAAACAATACCATGTTATTATCGAATGGGTGGAACGTAGCACGATTCTTCGTGTAATAATTCGATCGGTCAGTATCATACAGTTCAACCACCGACTGGGCTGTCGTCAAATCAAACACCTAAGGGGTAAAAAAACGTTTGGATCACTTCCAGCTTTTCAAAACCCAAAAACATATTTAAACTCACTGTGGCTCGATGTCCATTCGTGCCTACGAGTCGATCTGGCACGGCCGAGTTGCAGTACTCAACGAAGTATTGGTCTTCGAAATCATGCCTGTCGAACAATCAATGTATTATTTTGCACAACATCATGGACATTCAATCAGCCGGAACTTCATCTGTCACTCACAGTTTGTCCAACGTCTCGAACGTGGCCGATTCGGGGTATTTCCACAACGTTGACAGCGGACGGACGTAGGCAGACGATGTCAACAAAGTGTGCTGGTCCTGTGAAAGCAAAACTAAAAATAATATCACATAAAAGTTGAAAAATGCATTAGCACCGTGAACCTTTGATTGTTGCACCGAGGTAACAGCAGACGGATGCAGTGTCACGTTGGCCTCTTCATCGCCCGTGCCGACCGAGTACACCTTCAGGTCACCAGCGTACGTGCCGCACATCAACAACGTGTCGTCGCGCTGCAATTGCACGATCATTGCAAGTGGGTAGATGAACTGGGATTATTACCCATCACTTTATGGCTCGAATATTTGTTGCACACTTTTGCTGTGTTTGTGTCATGTTAGACTCAAAAGGAGCAGCGTAGATATCGTCTCATTCACTTCACTCTGTCCCCTTTACTTATAACAGTTTTCTGCGAAAACCAGGCCAAAAGCCGCGGTAACCCAACCGTAAACTGGCAACAAGTGAATGTTTCTGGCTGTTCAGCGTCTTTGAGCACGCGCATCGGTCGAAATCGACTGTACAACAATTGACGGTCACAACGCGATCCGCCGATACCACCATGTGGCGGGTGTAGTTGACGATGAGACACCTGTGTTGGGTGGTTGATCTCAGGACTGATTGTTGGTCACGGCTTGGTAGCTCAGGCCGAGTGAACGTATCAAACAGCTGAATCTTTTGTGAAAGTGCGAACGATCAAGATCAGCTCATACGACTGTTAGGCAATTACCAAAAGTACTGATGTAGTTGCTGTCATTTGGCAGTTGATTGGGTTGAGACGGTCAGCATAACAAATGTTTACGATAAATGACAGCTGGTGAAAGTGGAAAATCAACAGCCACTCACTCTTGACGAAAAATTGAACGGTGCAGTACGTGTCAGGTGTAATTCGGGACAACGATGATGATAGAACAACGAGAATGGGGGACACGCGGACACGGGGTTGGCACATTGCGCGTGTTGTTTGCGGAAATGGTTGATCACCAGCTCGTCTAGCTCCATCGCTGGTTTGAACGGCTTGTCGCGAATCGGTGAACGGATAACGTTGCGCTGAAAGGGAAAACAACTTGGTGGCGGGTTAAAAATGAAATAACTTTGTGTGCCCGTTGTGATATTTAGTGTTGATATTCATACGTAAAGGTTTCAAATCGTAGATGTCACGAACTCTCCTTCCTCCATTATTTGAGGCCATCATGTCGGACAAGTCATCCATACATGAAGCACCAGTCCAGCGGCAAAGCACAGACCATCTCACCAGATGTTTGTTCCTGACCACGAGCGGTGTGGTTGTGTGCGTATTTTGTGAAAGTGTCAACGATGATTGACTGCCTGTTCGTCTCAGATACGCACTGATGCCGCCGATCATTGAATGCGGTCCGGCACGTAGAGCCAGCGAACGATGATTGTGACCTGAATGACGTGGGCGGTGGTTATGTTATGAAAAAGATAAACACGGCACATGATGCAATGCAATCTCGGCTTTTGCCTTTTGAGCTGCAATTCACCTAGAATTTTCCTATGTTACCTGCGAATCAGTCAGTATGCACCTCAGAATTTGTTAGAGCTTTTCTACACTTGTCAATGTATCCCTGCAGAATTTTTTTGTCGGAAACGGACAATATTCCACTGGAATTGTTTTCTTTCAATCAAAACCCAGGTCTGTTAACGGGTAAGTTTAGTCATTACTGCCGACATCAACCCAGAAGAAGAGTCGCTGGATCGGCGTACAAGATGCACCCTGGCGCAATTACGCAGTGGGCACTGCCGCATGCTGAACTCATATCGCAATCGCATCGACCCAAACATACAAAACGTGTGCCCTCGATGCTGCACCGAGCCTGACACGGTCGAACATCTGTTTCGTTGCAAAAGCCGACCCGTATCCACGAGCCCAATCGATCTGTGGCGTAACCCGATCAAATGCGCAGAAGATCTGTCGGACATCTTCAGTCAACTATGAGACCACGACAACCGAATGTTGGCAAATAATCAATCAATTACTGTCGAATCGACTGTTGCACACACGAAAATAGTGCACAACGTGTTCAGTTCAGCTTTGTTTCAGGTTCTGGCATTGTCTGTCAACCCAAAATAATAACCAAAATTGAACAGTGACCAACCAGAGGAGAATGGAATGAGATGATTGTTGGCTGGTGCATGACTGACCGACGCAGTAGCAGCACTGGTCGATGCAGCACTCGAACTCCGCTCACCGTTGCTGTTGGCGGACGTGGTACGGCGACGTGGCTGTGTGTCAACGTGCAACGTTACGATAAAACAGAATAAGGTAGTATGAGGACAATAGGCCCAGTTGTTGTTATCGCACACAAAAGAAAGACCCATGTTGGCAAACGATAGGACGATACGAGCCAAGAATGGTAGATTCATAGGCAGAATGACCGTGCCTTTAAACACTGCACCCCTTTATCATACCACCAAACACACCAATGGTCCAATTTTCTCTGGAGTATTCACCACCATGCTAGCAGGTACGTTGGGCAACTCTGCTTCTTGGTACAGCGTTGACGCGGCCTTGTTTAGTCCCTTTTTCTTCAGATGCAGGTAGATGAGTTGCAGAAGCTCGGTTTCGTTGTACACGATTTTCGTCTGTGCCACAACGCTGGCCTACGATCAAGTGTTGGTACTGTTTTCAAATTTTCACACAACAATTTCGCAAAATATATACAAAAGTGACAATTTTTGAAGGAACAACTCAAGGTTGGCAATCATCGGAAAAGCCCTGAACGACAAAATGTTTCACGAAGATCTTAAATTGGTCTTTGGGTTTCCCTCAAGTTGCTCTTTGAAAAAAGCCCACAAATATCGAAACTAACTCTCAAAATACTATCGATCGACAAATCCGATGGTATGTCCTTCATAAGTGGATACGATCGCCCAGTCGCCTTTTCCATCAGCGACAGAACACTTTCGCAGAATTGGTGATGTTCGACGCGACGGTCGGTGCAGATTGGCTCGCGCATCAGACCTAGATTAGTTGGACTGTGCAGAAAAATCCAAAATTACCGAACAATACAGCGCAAGTTATACTTATGCACTTCTGCTAACTTTGCAATTCATTCTGCACGATCATGGACATTTTGGCGAGCATCATCGCGATCTCCCTCGATCGACACATTCCATCAAGAGCACGACATGCTAGGGCACGCAGCGAATCGGCGTCGGTGATGGGCGAACGGAGGAACAGCAACCAGCGGAGCACCTGGCATTCTTGCTCAATTTCTCATGAAAAAACGCTTTCTGATGCTTCAACACCGAATGACCTCTAGACGCAGGTACCAATTTCAATAATTCCCAAGTCAGATGATTAATTGGAGAAAGCGAGCATTTTCATAAAGTTGAACAAGTAGAGTCAGAGTGTCTCCGCGACGTCTGACATTCAATGCCACAAAACCACCCCCTCTCCCAAATATGTTGCTACCAACCATGATTCCATTATTGCGTCTGACAGCATGCCACATTTTGTGCAACGTGTCCATCGCATCACCACCCACAGCCCCGGACACCCGTCTGACCCGTTTACATTGCAGCACATTACCACTGTCCACACGCCATTCGGGGGCACACACACAATTGATGAGCACATGTAGCGCTGCGCGTTGCACATCAGCGCATTGCAGCGCAACACCTGTTCAGGGGGGGGGGAGATGGAGATCCGAATTCGGCAGCAACAGTTATTCTAGTTTCATCATAAACGCCAACCTTCACACAAAGTCAGCAGAATATTGATGCCGTCAGATTTGATGGTTTGCGTCAACTGCACCAGCTGCAGCAAGTCCAACTGTACACGAGGCAGCACCGTGCAGATATGTAGGACGTCAAGCGCCGCACGCACTGAAACTTGCTTCCAAGTTTGTTTCAGGATTGGAAAAAGAAGGCAAAAGACGAACCTGTGTCGGCCTTCTGTGTCCAGCTTGATTCGGACGCTTCATTGCAGATGAACAGCAAGGCTCGAACACCATTAAGTCTGCGCAATTCGTCGACCGGACGCCAGACGGTGTGCGTCGGCAGCACGTGCAACAACCAGAGCACACAGCCGTTGATGGCTGTCACGTCCATATGCATTGCCTGGGCAACGGCTTGTAGGTTGGCAACTGGATGCCTGACAACGAGCAACAAAGCTGCCGCACCAACCTTGCCTCTTGACGTATGACCGGGCGGGAATGACGGAACACGGACTTTCTTCGGGGTAAAATTTTGAAATTGCCGCCCGCTGCGTTTCAGCAGCTCGACTTTGAGATAGAGGTGTGAGACGAAGTATCTGTAAAACAAGTAAGTGTTTTTAATTTAAACTGAGGCACTATTTGAGAAAATAGGTAGGCACGAACGTTTTCAATGCCGTCACCACCGCATGAATGGCATGTCGACTTTGCGTCTCTTGCTCTTCGCTCAACGTCACATTGCTGTCCGGCTGCAAGATGGCCAGCGTGGAAATCTGCAAATTATTATTGAAACTTGTTCGCGTCTAATTTTGAACCTTTGCCAGAACAAAAACAGTGTTTTATAATTTATGAGAGACACAGGCTAGGTCAACTCACGTAGTTGTAGAGTTTTCTCAATCCATCTTTTTGATCGAACAACTCGATAAATGGCTGGAATCGAAAGGCACGTTCGAAGAACAGACACGCGTAGCCGCGACCGGTCTCGTACGAATGCTCCAGCAGCCATAGAGCATAACTACAATGAACTGTGGTTGATTGAATTCTTGTAATCAAGAAAAATTACACTACTGACGTCTGACAAACCTTCACATTAGCCTACATCAATCACACTAATGCCTTTGTTAGGCCACAGTCTGTGGGTGGCCGTCGAAAATCCCGAAAAAAAATCCCGAAAAAAAATCCCGAAACGAAAAATCCCGAAAAAAAAAATCCCGAAAAGCAAAAATCCCGAAGAAATCCCGAAAAATAAAAAGGTGTAGAAATGGACCAAATTTTTTCGTCAGAAGTTGGCATTCATGTAGTTGGTGCTCAGGCTTGCATTCAGGGTTAGGCTTAGGCTGCCAGCCAGGAAGACCTGTTCATACGAAGGAAACATCAATAAAAATACACATGCTCAGGCTTTATTTCAGGCTTAGGCTTAGGCTGCCAGCCAGGAAGACTTGTCCACGTAAAGGAACTATCCACAAAAATACAACGCCCAGGACTTCATTCAGGGTTAGGCTTAGGCTTAGGCTGCCAGCCAGGAAGACATGACCGAACGAGAATTTCAATATCTTGAGCCCCAACTGATCTATTGCCCAAATTATAATCTCCAACTGCTTGAATACCCCTTTCTGCACCTTAAACTTTGTATTTTTCCTCAATTTCATTTTTCGGGATTTTTGCTTTTCGGGATTTTTATTTTCCGGGATTTTTTTTCGGGATTTTTTTTTCGGGATTTTCGACCCCACCCTTGCGGAACTCAAGTGACACCGACCGAAACATGAACCTACTCAATCAAATGTTCGATGTCTGTTGGCCGCAAGGCACACATTTTCTCCAACACATCCTCGATCAATGCCAAATAGCTGAGCACATAGGCGACACCTGCCGATGCCATTGACTGACGGTAGACATCGGTGAGACGTCGGATGCCACCAGCATTGACAAGCTCGAGTGCGAACTTGCGATGTACGCACAGACTGCCAAGACACTGCACAACAAAGGGAGATTTGACAAAGAATTGCGCAAAACAAAGTACAACATCACAATTGAACGTACTCTGAGCGCATCGAACGCCAATCGGACGTCATTGTTCTTGTGCAAATCGATGTAATCATACAACGTCGACAGAACGTTCTTCTCGAAAGCTACTTGTAACAGCTGCAATGCAAAATGAGGTGAGCGGAATGTGTGTTGTTGACAGTCAGCGGACGGGAAAAAACGCGGCACAATTTTTATCCTTCCAAGGCTCAAAGAATTGATACTGCACTAATATTCTTTGTAAACCATCAGTGAACTTTCAAGCCCTAAACAAATCCATTCGTTTTGTTGGGCCATTGTTAGTTTAACAGTCAGTTCCCCCCCGTTGATTGCCACTTACATCCTGACAAGCAGCGACTTGATTGAGGTATTGCAGTATCAAGCGTTGTCTCATCGTGTCAGTCATTGGATGCAACGACTGTTTGCCGATCACGTACGGCATCAGCACAGACCAACCGCTGTTCGAACCCTCGCTCATCGCATCGCCACCAGCCGGGGGCATCAATGCTGCGCTGTAATCAGTTGGCAAATCGCTTGGCTGAATGCCTTGTGAACACAGGCGCGGCTTCGCCGCATCGACCCACACACACACAACATGCAATGCAGTAACGATCGACCAGCAAGTATAAAAAGGACAGAAAACACAAAAGTCTGAGGTTGAAGCCAACCGTTTGGTTGGCGGTGGCCCGCTATCTGGATCCGGATCCACCGAGTTCATACGTATTGACGAGCGTCTCGAGCCCAAATATCGTGCCTTCGAGCAGGTCGGTGCGTGAGTGTCAGCCACGGCCACCACGTCATCGCCACAAGGACTGGCGGAGAACACGGCTGATAATTGGCTGTTGCTGGAGGGTTGGTTGATAATGGTGCCGGATGGCTGCTGTGCTGCCTGCAAAACACTGTGGCTTGCAAACAAACAACAACAACGGTGATAACTGGAAAGGCACATTGACCAATGATGCTCACTTGATCATTCTGATGCAATTCCAGCAACCTGGTGAGTAGGACAGGCACGAGGGCGACATTTTGGTCGTGATAGTTGGACTCGACCTCTGAATCCTCCATCGCCGCCGCAAGAATACCAGCGGCGTAGAACTGCAGCACCGATTGGGAATTCTGCAAAAATAGAACGCTTGACACCACCCAGGTACATTTTTGCGTCGGCACGGGTACCACCAGCTCAAGACCAACAGAAGAAAGTTAAGTGGCAGTAGCATAATTACAAGATCGGATGTGAGATTTATGGAAACATCACTGACATCTTTGGCCCAGGCGAACATTTGGTTGAGGAAATCATTGGTGTTGTCGGCCATCACAGCCAGATCAATGACAGGCATACAATCAAGCAACAAGCGGGCAGCGGCACTGCACAGCTCGTGACGATGCGACTGGCCGTTGCTGTTGACTGGCACCACGTACGACACGATCAACTGCAAACAAAACGCACATTCATCAATACGTGTCCAGCCGTCATCAGTGTCAGTGCTGTGGCTATTTCCGAGGGAGAGATTGGCGCCAGAAAAGGGGGAAACACTGGGTACTGTACCCAGAATTTTGGGAGAGGGAATCCAATTTGGGGGGCGGGTATACTTGCGGGCCGAAAAAAAACCGTGTTTTTTCCGAGGCCCGGAAAAATACGTTTTTATTTTTCCGGAAATCTTTCCAAGTGGCAACTTAACTTTTGGAAAAAAAGCGTTTTTTTCAAAAATTTCCGAGATATTTTCCAAGGTTGCGAGAGGATGTTGTCAAAACCAATGTAAATTGGTACTAAACAGTTCAAAATGAGCACTTTTTAACCTCCAACTGTATTTTTAGCCTGTTTCAGGCCATTTCCCGACGAAATTTTCTCCAAAATAGACGTTTTTGGACCATGGGTATCAGGGTATCCTTGAGCACTGGAAAAATATTTGGAAAAAACGGTTTTTTTCGAAAAAAACGGCTTTTTTCAAAAATATATTTTGCGGAAAAATACGCAACTATAGGGGTGGGAAGAAATTTTAGCGGGAGATACGTACCATACTGCTTCAGTGAAATTTCAGTTAAAACATGCATAAATCGCGCGAAGCGCACGAATTTTTGCACTTTTGCTCAATTTTAACTTGTTTTTAGCCATTTTGGACCAAAAAGGGTACGTTTGGGCTTGGGGTGAAATTTGGGAAAAATTGGGGGAGATACCGTAAAACTGACCCCAGCCCCAGCATTGGCCTGCATAAGTGTTCGACCCCGACCGTCTAAGGTCCATTCTGTCTCACTTATCTTCCAAGGGTAAATGGCAAAGATGTCTTTGAGACGCACCTTCATCGTAAACGATTCCGCTCTGCCCAAAACCCGCAACAAATGCGAATATTCGGTTTGATTGTCAACTTTCCATGGTCTTCTCTCATCTAACGGATCTGGGTCTTGTTTAACGTAGTTCTCGATAGCGGCTTCCAGCAGAACGGCAATTCTGTAGCAAAATATATGCTCTAGGAACTTAGGAAGAAGTATACGTTCAGGGCACATAGCGAACTATCCTCGGAGTTGTAACTGCCTTTGCAATGAACTCCACACAGTGAAAACCACTGCAGTGAACGATGGTGAATATTCATAGCACACAACGACAAAACATCGCGGTATACAGAGCACAAAGGTACCCACCTTTCCAACAGGAACAATATATCGAACGTTTCACTTTCATGCGAGTCTTCCCATTCCTTCAACAATCCGTGCAACTCCGCGATCGACTCGTATTGCTGTGCCATTTGACCTGTCGGTCGAGTTGGGGCAGCTGCCGCTTGTAAATCTGATGAAAAAAGAAATTTTTCGACACTTTTCGATTGAGCTATTGCACGAATCGCACTCGGTGGCTGGAAATTTTGCCGTCATTGCCACTCTGCGACTAGCGATTGATAGCGGGGGTATGCCGGTACCCAATAGCCAATACTTGGCAAATGCTGACATCGTGACATCCGACAACACCAAAACGCCGCAAAAAACTTTTTGTAACAAGATTTTTTCAGTTTTAGCAGACCAGGCTTGTGAGCTTTGGAGAGTGCCATTGTTACTGCGGGGAACGAGTTTTTCGCAAACACTCATGCGCCACCTTTCGGAGGCTAGGTAGGGGGTACCTTGCATCCATCTGGATCCATCCCCCCAAGGGTACCTTGCAACCATTTGCCTGCCACTACACTGAGCTATACTTGCGTATTTTTCCGCAAAATATATTTTTGAAAAAAAACCGTTTTTTAATATTTTTCCAGTACTTAAGGATACCCATGGTCTAAAACGCCTATTTTGGAGAAAATTTCGTCGGGAAATGGCCTGAAACAGGCTAAAAATGCACTTGGAGATTAAAAAGTGCTCATTTTGAACTGTTTGGTACCGATTTACCTACATTGGTTTTAACAACATCCTCTCGCAACCTTGGAAAATATCTCGGAAATTTTTGGAAGGCTGCCACTTGGAAAAATTTTCGGAAAAATACAAACGGCCTCGGGAAAAAAACGTTTTTTTCTGTTTTTTTTTCGGAAAAAAACGGTTTTTTTCGGCCCGCAAGTATACACTGAGCAGAGCTGATTTTGAAAAGGGAGAGTTCAGTCTCGAAAAGTGCAGTACCTGATGTTTTTGTGACACATCCACGCATCATGCAAATTAAAAATAGACCGTTTACCGTTAATGTTGGTCTGTCCCCTGCTGCATGACAAGACCGGGCCCGGGCCACCTCCCTATTTGTTCGGGCACACGAAAAAACCATTTTTTCCCGAAAAAAACATTTTTTCCAAGGCCGAAAGACCTTTCCGTTACGACGTAGGGGCACAGATGTACGGTGGAATTTTTCTGGGTAGAGCCGGCTGTATCATTTTGGAAAATTTTGACGTTCCCGGTAAAATAAAAAAGCAAGAAAAGAGAGCAGAATAGCATGTTTCCGGTTATGGGGCGTTGCTCGGGTGCAGCGGCCGATGTTCAGATGCAGCCGGGCCGCACCCGCGCCACGCCCTTGTGCATGTCTGCGGGCGGGATCACGGAGCTGAAAACGCTGAGAACGAAGGAAAACAACAATGTGTGAAGGCAGTTCACCTGGAGATGATAGTCGAGCTCGTATTCCGGTTGCCGGTCCACCATTGCCTGGTCCAGGGCTGCCTGCGTCACTAGATGAAGATGACGAGGACATTGCTGCTATGTCTCTATGCTATATTTCTGAAAAAGCAGCCAGATTGAATTTCCGCAAATAAAGTTGGTATTTGAAGGTCTTCCTTGACTTTTTACAAAAACTTTTCCTATAAAACGAGAGTTCGCGACTCTTGACGTTCTCGACGTTGAGTCTCGACCTAACAATTAAAAAAAACTATCCTTGTTTTTGTTAAAAAAATTTCTTTTTTCAACAAAATGTTGCCCACTTTTTTTTAATTTAAAAAAAATTAAGCACAGGATATTTTCGACTTGTTGGCTCCTGAAACACCCAAAACTTGGCTAATTTACCCCTAAAAACACCAAAAATTTCCCTACGACTGGCGTACATCTCTGTAATACGTTGGTTTCATGCAGATCTAATGCTGAAAAGGAAGGTTTGGTGACTTGAGATTGGAATTCGATGACTTAAAGCTGGAAAACTTTTTAAAAAAAATTCTTGCAAATAAAAAAATTGGAAGAAAATTTTTTTAGATCTCTGGTCAGGATCGGGCCGGGTAATCTCGGCCCGGCCCGGTCCGATAGCTCATAAATCTGCGGCCCGGTCGGTGGGGTGGTCGGCCCTGGACCTGGTATCATCATCAGATGTCAGTGTAGTTCCTGGGAGGGAGCCCCCTCCCCTCGGGCACGGGTACGCTATCTCCACCTCAGGTGGAACACTATCCCCCTATCTTCCCCTCCGGCCTACGGGTACACTATCTCCCCAATTTTAGACATTTTTAGGCCTAAAATGGGCATTTTTATGCGTGAAATGTGTGATGTTTAAGTCAATATTTATTGTCAAATGTCGCCAAAATACCCTCTTTATGAAAAAAATTTTCCAAAAAGGGGCAAAATAGGTTAAATTTTCTCCCTCAAAAAGTGACTACCGTAAAAACCTAAATACAGCCCCCCCCCCGGAATAGAGCCCCCCCGTAATACAGCCCCCAAAAAGGGGTCAGTGAATTAATAGAGCCCCCCCGGAATAGAGCCCCCCCTAAGTAACATCCCCTATACAGTAGTGTATTAACGCTTGATAGTGGTGCACAGGTACATTTATGCACGTTTGTTGTTCGTTCAGAGCACATAATACGCCTCTTATTGACGACTAGACGCGAATAAATGCGACTACAAGCGAAAAAACATCATCTCAAATAAACCCCTTTTTAGGGGTTTTCGGGGGTATTTCTGGGAACATTTTTTCAGGTTCGGGTCAGTGAATTAATAGAAGCCCCCCCGGAATAGAGCCCCCCCGTAATAGAGCCCCCCAAAATGGGGTCAGTGAGTTAATAGAGCCCCCCCTTCTATTTAGGTTTTTACGGTATTCCTGAATTTGGTTCGTCCCCCTTCCCCCTCCGGGGTACACTGTCTCCCCTTACCCCTCCAAAAAAACGGGGGGTCCGCTATCTCCACCTCCCAGTCCAGACCAGGAACTGCACTGTTAGATGTCGAATACCGTAAAAACCTAAATAGAAGGGGGGCTCTATTAATTCACTGACCCCATTTTGGGGGCTCTATTACGGGGGGGCTCTATTACGGGGGGGGGCTCTATTCCGGGGGGGCCTCTATTAATTCACTGACCCGAACCTGAAAACATTGTTCCCAGAAATACCCCAAAAACCCCTAAAAAGGGGTTTGAAAGGATGTTTTTTCGCTTGTAATCCCCCCTTCTATTTAGGTTTTTACGGTAAGCTGAAAATCTCTTTCAATTTCAGCCGGAGGAGGAAGCGTTTCTGGGCAGCTCGGCTCATTGCTATTGCCAAACGTGCTCTGTGATTTACAGAAATTTTTTACAGATTTATTATTTCACCTTGTAGCCAAGCAGTGGTGTCGTTGGGAAATCAAAAAGTCAGGATACCGGATACCCAAAATCCAAAATTTTCGGATACCGGATACCCAAAATGAAAAATCTCGGATACCAGGGGGGGTTGCTCCCTAAAATAAAAAATCTCGGATACCCAGGGGGGGGTTGTTCGCAAAAAGTCAATTTTTAACAGGAAAATTGAGCAAAATCGGTGTTGAAAGCGCAAAAAATGGTCATTTTGGGGGTTATGCTTGCGCTAGCAAGCGATTTTGAGCATTTTGGAGGTAAAAATGGGCGATTTTTACCGTTTTCGGAAAATTTTTAGGGTAGGATACCCTTGGACAAAAAGTCAGGATACCGGATACCCCTGGGTGAAAAAATCAAGATACCGGATACCGAATACTAGGGGGGTAACCCCCCCTTCCCCCCCCCCCAACGACACCACTGTAGCCAAGGTCCAAGACGCACCAAAGTTGGCCCAATCGAACCGAAATCGGCCAAGCAAAAATGATTTCAATCGCTACATGTTCATTGAAGATCAGGAGAAAGCTCATGAAACATTTTGCAGATTTGCACTCAATGCATTTGTTCAGCAGGACACACGTCACACTCTCTGATGAGGCCTTCCAAGACTGCTCTTCTGGACTTGAAAATGCTGCATGAGCACCCCTCCCTTGTGGTCCCGTCGGAGTCAATCCCTGAACCAGCGGTTCCTCCGACTGAAATGTTGCGATATGGCTTTGACACGTTTAGCCGTTCATTTCGGCGCATCGTGTCCCACAAGTCCCAATCGCATGATCAACTTACATACAGCGTCTTCATTTACCTTTTCACCGCCGGACCTCCCGATTCGAACAGACGTACCGCCAACAATTATTCCATTCGCGATTCCCCCACTATGGGAGCCTCTGGTCTCTTTGCTGATGAGCATATAAGAAAAGAAATTTGTATAATAACACTACTTCAAAACGACAAATCCGACGCGTTGTTTTCTCATTCAAGTGGTGGCAAACAATGCGGGTGGGTTTCGGTTTATGGGCTTATGCGAACAAGTGGTGGAACAACTTGAATTTTGTGGAGAGAATATGCATGCAACGTATATATTCTTGTTCCTTTTTCATTCTCAAATTTGGTTAAAATTACCAGTGAATGAGGGTTCACGCAATGTGCATGACACAAAACAATCAAGTGCATCACAAAGCGGTTCATTGAAGATTAGCTAAGCTACGTAAATGCCCGTTATTGACGCGTCAGCAAACCTTGTCAGCAAAATGCGGCTATCACGTTTGGATTTGTTTTACTGACATGTATTTGCTAATAAGACGAAAAACGAACGGAAGAGAATTAATACACGTATAGATTGTGCATACGTGACATATCTATGTCTTTTTTGCAATTCCCCGGCTTATTTAGGTCTATAAATAAGTGCCCCACTCGTTTGGTAGAGCGTAAGCCGAAACCCAGAGATAAGTCGGGGAATTGCAAAAAAGGACATAATTACACACAATGCACATAATTAATTTCTCTTCCATTCGTTTCTTACTTACATATGTCATCAAGGACATGCCAGTAAGGTTTTTCGCCTAGCTCGTGTTTTTACACTGGAAGCCTAGGTAGTGAACATTCTTGCTGACAATGTTCGCCGGCGCACAAATTTAGGTGCTGCCGCCATGCTGGGTTGATATTTTTTGTTTGCCTACCAGTGACATGCATGCGTTTTTCAACGTCATATTCTTGCCGTAAGCCTAATCTTATTGTCCAATGGTCGCATCATCAGCCACATTGTTTAGCTGGTCAATTTTCGTCGCTGTTTATTTCGGTGCCATGTACATTGACACCGGGGCAGCACCGCCACCGGCACCGGCACTGTACTGGTAGCCCCCACCACCGCCACTCGCTGGAATGCAAGACAAAGATGCGGAGGATTGTGGATGAAAGCAGTCAGGTGTGTCACCTTGTTGTTGTTGCATCGGTGGTTGTTGCTGCCCGCCTGCCGGCATGTACATCGAAACCTGCGCTGCCGTGCCATCACCGGTCGGTTGTTGTTGGAATTGGTAGCCGCCCCCGCCACTGCTCGGGTAGCCCATGACTGAAATACAATGGTCGACGTCATGTGATGGCACAAAGCGCAAAGAGATCGGGACCAACTCTGTTCCTCTCGATAGTTGCCGCCTTGCGATGCGCTGAAACCTGCAAGTTGTTCAGCTTGTAGTTTGTCGTCCATCTACAACATCATATTTGATGCCGCCCACCTTGTTGTTGTGGCGCGCCGCCAGCGGGCATGTAGGAGGATGCGACCCCGCTTGCCATTTGGTTCGTGTACGCACCACCGGACACCGGCAAATACGATGACGTCATGATGATTGGCGTGTTTCAAGTCGGATGTTGGTGTCGATACGAAAAATCAGGGCTCGGCGAAGGCAAAGAAACAAGAATGATGCAAAATTCCATCTTATTGTTACAATTAGCAATAGCATTAACAGATGACGCCAAGTGGCGAACCAGGAACGGGTACAGTATGGCATTACAGTGTCTGCATTAGCCTGGCCTACAACTGTGCACCTGTATCAATATCCTGATCAATCAGAACGAAGCACCGGGATCGAAAATGTCGTTCACGACTGGCCTAATAAAGTCAATGAAAGAGATTGGATGGCCCTAGATACGAGCTACGGCTCGAGATAGATACCCTTCCCCCCCATCATTTTTTGTTTGTTTCCTTCAGCTTGGGCTTAGGCTTAGGCTTAGGCTTGGGATTGGGCTTAGGCTTAGGCCTAGGCTTCTTAGGCTTGTGCTTAAACGTAATCTGAAGCGGCTGGCCTCAAAACGCCGTTTTCTGCCTTTTATAGACGTGGATGATTTTCCAAAGATTTTTATCTCCTCTTCTCCATTCCATCCAGAACGCGAAAAATGAACTGGACTGGATGGAACCAGGCAGTGTTGGAGGTACTCTGGAGGGGGGGATACCTACTGTACCGCGCTCGGAGAGGGGGGATACCTACTGTACCAGAGCCGATGGCCTGGGGAGGGGGGTTATGTACCTAGGGGGGGTGTGGGGGGGTTAGGTTTTGGGGTGAAAATTTTTTATGTGTTTATTATGTGTGGAATCGTGTGAAAACGTAGTATTTGCGCGCGTAGCGCGCGAATTTCGGGTAATTTGAGGTAAAAAACACTGATTTTGCACTAATTTCGGCCATTTTGGTCAAAAATTGGCACTTTTGGGGCAAAATCGGGGGGATACCTACTGTACCGGGGTGAAAATCGGGGGGGATACCTACTGTACCATGCCAAACATCGGGGGGGATACCTACTGTACCAGGCGAGGGGGGATACCTACTGTACTGGGGGGGGGGCTACCCCCCCAAACCCCCCCCCCACCTCCAACACTGGAACCCGGAACCAGAGCAGGGTAGTACTTGGCGGGGGGGGGGGGGGGGGGGGGGGCCCCCAAATTCATCTATCTATCGTCAACACTTTTTGATTTCATCTATCTATCGTCAACACTTATGGCTTATGGGCAAATCTATCTATCGTCAACAAGTTCTGGGAACAATCTATCTATCGTCAACACATTTCGACCCCAAAATGGGTATTTTTACCTCAAAATGGCTCAAAATCGGTATTTTTTGTACACTAACACACGGCAGTGCTGTGGCTGGGGGGGGGTCCCCCCCAATGGTACCCTACCCGCCCCGGCCTGGTACGCTACCCCCCTACCCGCCCCGCTCTTGTACCCTACCCCCCTACCCGCCCCGATTTTTACCCCCAAAATGCCCATTTTTCGGTCAAAAATGCCCAAATTTCGACCGAAAACCCTAAAAAGTGCAAAAAATTTCGCGCTGCGCGCGATATATGTACTTTTTAGTACATAACACCAGGCACGCGAAAAAACTTGTGTTGTACCCTACCCGCCCCGAAAAATCTTCCCCCCCCCTCCCCCCCCCAACCCGGACTTCCCCCCCCCCCAAGATCCCAGGTACACTACCCCCCTACCCGCCCCGATTTTTTCCACCTATGTACCCTACCCGCCCCGCAAAAGTAGCCACAGCACTGACACACGGTACACTAATTTCCCCTCCGAAAAAGTAGGGAGGTACACTAATTTCCCCGCCGAACCAGCAGGAACTACACTGCCCGAGCCGAAACCCCAAAATCGCGGCCCGGACATTGCGACCTGTGGTCTGTTCCCCCTCCGGTACGGCTGCCCCACTGTTCCCCCTCCGGGTACGTCTGCTCCCCCAATTTTTTCCCTGATCTGATAACTTTTTCATGAAAACAATCATTTTTTCACAAAAAAATAAGGTCAAAAAAATGCAAAAGTTATGACAAACATCTGGTACCGCGGTGAAGGTTGGGGTGGGGTTCTCGTTCTATTAATGGGGTGTTCTATTTTTGATTTCGAGCGATCAGTGTAGTTCCTGGCAGTGGTGTAGCTACCCAGGCGGGGCGGCAACTTACTGTACCACTACCACCCAAAATGCGGGGCGGCAACCTACCTACTGTACCAGCCGAGCTAGGGGGGTCGCACTGGAGGGGCGGGGGGGGGGATGGGGGGGAGTCCCCCCTAAGGGGTATCTATCTCGAGTCAACCCTTCAGGGGGGATGGGGGGGAAGGGTATCTATCTCGAGCCGACCCCAAAGGGTATCTCGAGTAAGTAGATTTATGGTTTTCAAAGGCAAAAATAGGTGTTTTTCGACCTCGGGACCCCCAAAAATCGCGCGCTCCGCCCGCAAACACCCCAAAATGGTCATTTTAGGCCAATTTTCGGCAAAAATGTCAAAAAATACCCATTTTTAGGCCAATTTTGCAGTAAAATTGCATGCAAAAAACGGCCTTTTTTCGCCTTTTGACGGACCATAGGGGTATCTTGGATAGCCTCTGGGGGTATCTCGAGTAAGTCCGAAACCTTCCCCCCCCTAGGGTATCTTGGGTCGATTGGCCTGCCACCACACTGGGGGGTCGTACCACTTGGGGGGGGGAGTCATCTGGAAACCGAAATTTTTTATGTCTAAATACTGAAGAAAATGTGGCCTAAAACACTAATTTCACGCGCAGCGCGCGATTTTTCGCCTATTTGCAGACAATATGTTAATTTTATGCAATTTTAAGCCAAAAATGAATGTTTTGGGTGAAAAGTTAGGTGGGGCGGCAACCTACCTACTGTACCAGGGGAGGGGCGGCAACCTACCTACTGTACCAGGCGAGGGGCGGCAACCTACATACTGTACCTAGGGGGGACCCCCCACTCCCCCCCAGCTACACCATTGGTTCCTGGTCCGGCGCGGCGGTTAGTGTACCTACCCCTTTTTTCCGTGCGGCGGTTAGTGTACCTCCCTGGGGGGAAAGGGGAAGACCCAAATCCAGGTAAAAGTCACTTTTTGAGGTAGAAAACTTGACCGATTTTTGCCCTTTTTGGAAAAATTCTCCATGAAAAGGGTATTTTGGCGACTTTTGACATCATTGACCTACAAATCACCCATTTTAGGCCTAAAAATGCCAATTTTAGGCCTTAAAATGCCAATTTCAGGCAAAATTGAGGCGGTTAGTGTACCTGGCGCGGCGGTTAGTGTATACTTTAGTGAGGACCCCCTCCCCCCTTGGAACTACTACACTGCGATACTGGGGCGATACTGCGAGCGATATGGGTGGGGTTCAATTAATGGGGTCAAATACCGTGATGGGTGTTCTATTTCCTTCCGACAACACGGTACCCGATTTTTGTCATAACTTGCGATTTTTCTGACCCTATTTTTAAACGATTGGTTTCATGAAAAAGTTGTCAGATAGACAAGTGCTGGTCACTTACTTGCCCAATCTCTCAGAAATTTTCGTATTTTTGACAAAAACTCACTATTCTTTCAGCGCGGCCCGGCCCGACCCAAAAGCCCAAAATCCCGGCCCGGCCGGACCCGACTCGGCCCGAGCTTTATATTCGTTATAGCGATAATTTTTCTGTTGTCACGTTGATATCGCTATAACGAATAGTGACTGTATTGGTGAACAAAAAACCGTCTTTTTCCCGAGGCCCAAATACTTTTCCATAATTTTTTTAAGCGCGTTTTTTTTCAAGGACATGTTTTTAGTCGTTCTTTCGTTTCTTGTTCATCGAATACGCAATTTCTTTGCAGGCTATTGCCATTTTGCACATAAAACACCGTGCCGAGCCGACGAAGTTGGGTAGAAAATGGTGCGTTTGTTTTGCAGTTGGTTTTCTGCCGAAACGCACTCATCCGAACTACACAATTTTTCTGCTATTTCAGACGCAAAAGCGCCGAAATCACGGACGTAACAAGAAGGGTCGCGGACATGTGCGTTTCGTCCGTTGCACTAACTGCGGCCGGTGCTGTCCCAAAGACAAGGCCATCAAGAAGTGTGTCGTGCGAAACATCGTCGAAGCGGCCGCAGTGCGTGACATCGCTGACGCGTCATTCTACGAATGTCAGTTGTGTTTTGTGTTCGGCACCTTTTGTTTTCCGTTGCGCTCGAGCTATTTGCCAGAGTCAAAATTTGTTATTATGTCCCAATTTTTAGGTGGTGAAATCTGAAATGTTCAAATTTATCTCGTGCAAGCTGGTACCATTTGGTCCGTTTTTACACGCACTTTTCCAGACAATGGGCGATTTATAAATCTATTTGAGAATTTCAAAAATTTTTACGGTTCAATGGCATGTGTGCGTGTGCAACATTGGTGACGAATTGCAGCATACGCGTTGCCGAAGCTGTACCACAAACTGCACTATTGCGTGTCGTGTGCAATCCACTCGAAAGTCGTGCGAAATCGATCGCGTGAGGCGCGCAAGATACGAACACCGCCACCGCGTTTCGCTCCTCGTGTGAGTTGCGCCGATTTGGCACTTGTTAAAAGACGAGCACTTGCTTGTTTATTTTTGTTTCCTTAATTTGGTGATAAACGCCAAGTGATTGCAGGGCGGCCAACAATTCAATCGACCACCGGCGCGACCCTGAAGCTATGTTTGGTAATTGTTGATTTGATGTTATGCGATTGGCAGATAGGTTAAACGTTGAGGTCACCACCGTTGCACAAAACCACCTATTTTTGTTGGATACTATTTCTTTGGTGGCTATGTTGTTGATTGTTTTGTGCCTGTTATCAAACTAAACAACAGCTGTGTTTGGAAGAATAAAGCTATGTGAGCATGTCTCCATTTTTTTTGTCTCATAATGGGGGCTGCCTTGGTCATTGAAATGTTAGCTGGTCGACGTTAGTGGCACCATAAGACTGTTACTAGTTCTTCTGCTAAGATAGCCCGTGATCAAGGCAAGTCTCATCAGATCATCAAGTTTGACACTGGCCCATGTTACTGCGAAAATGAAATTTGGTTATGGTCACATTTTTGGTATTTGAGAAGGCCACCGTCTGGAAAGCATTTTATTGTTTGTAACGCACCACAATTTGCGTAACACTGTAATTTCGCAATATGCAATAGCTAAACATTATCATAGTTACCCTTGTTATCACATCAAATTGTACCAGGCAGGCAAGCACATGGTTTTCCTTTGGAAAATGCGTAATCAAGCAGATTATGAGAGTAGAATATCAAATTATATCTTTTGAATCACGTTAACCTTACCAGATTTTGTTGAAGTCCGTCAGCAACAACGATTGTTTCAGAATTTTTGTGCAAACAAACGTAACAGTACATGTAGGCAAGATTATGGGCATGTAGACTTGTTGAGATCGATGAGAGCAATGTATACGAATCAGTTGTTTGGAATTTGGGATTTTACACTGTTTGGTTTGGCAAAACATACGTCTTCGTACGGTATCGCATCAGTTTATGATTTCACCTGATTAATCCTCCAAAGAGGACGATCGACTGCTGTTCGATGCCGTACGAAGTGATATTTCGCGCTGTTGCGTCAATGCTCATGTGCGTATTGAAAGATAGAGAGTGGGAGAAAGAGTTGTCAACTCGCTGCAGCAGCAACATGCAAATTTTGAACATGATGTGCACAATAAATGTGCAACACAAACATCATAAATGTACAGCATACTGTATAACAACAACAACAATGGTCAGGTCGTCATACACGCACAGAGTTTGCGGGTTCGAGTTTGAACGAGTGCGCCACCTCGCCGCCCGCCGAGTCCGACAAGGTCGATGAGCCAGCACCGACAATGGCAGCAGCGGGTTCGACACCGCCCCGAGCCAACCAGATATTCGACGGCGACGACTCGACCGTGAGATCGTTGACTGACGAATGTTCGGGCACATGTACATCGCTGACAGTCACCACGACACTTGGCGCGACACGTGCGACACTCACTGATTGCGTGTCGCGTGCTATTGGCAGCAACGTGCACGACGGAGTGTCGTCATCATCAGATCTGCAAAATCGGTGGTCTTCACTGGTAAGCCGTCCGTTTTCTATGCGAGATTTTAAGTCATGTTTAAACCTACGGCAATGGCGCGTGATCGTTTCAGAGTTAATGACTGAAAAAACTACGAATTCAGGGCTTAAAACCCTTTTGTCGACGCGTCGAACATCGTACCCAACTTTGGCACGCGCAACTTGTCGACGCAGCGCTGTATAAACGCTATAATGCCATGCATTTATAGCGATCATTTGGGCTGCGTTCTGATGTCGACGATGCTATACTTTCCATACAAGTCGTGTGCTTATATGGATGGGAGTTTCCAGACTTTCTGCGTCAGGGATGTTACAAATGGCCGCTCCAGTTCGGTCAAAGGGCGACCAACTCGTCGAAAGGCACAAGCGAACTGGACCCAGCTCCAATAGGTTAGATTTGCATTGCAAAGAAACAACGAATGAAGGTCGCACTTCACCTTGGTCTCCTGTCGCCGTCTCTCTTCTGCGTCACCGGTGACATGTTTGAAGCTCGACGATTCTTCACCTTTTCCCGCTCTTTGTCGCTCGATTTTTTGCCGCCTTTGCGTTTGCTGATGTGCGGATTGTCCTGGTACATGTTCTTCATCTTGTACATCCTCAGTTGCGTGTAGATTCGCTTCAGTTCGGCCTGAACAACCATTCCGTGGGTTTAGTTCACAGTAAGGCACGCATGTTTACACTGAAATTGATTTTGGGGTTGCTCTCCGAGACCTAATGCATGTACGTAGGTATACGTAATTCTCGTCGTCAACTGACGACTCAGCCTTAGGCTGTGAGCAGATAAACGCGGAATGGCAGATTTCTGCATTCCGCATTCCGCGTTTATCTGCTCACCTTTGCGGAATTTTGAGTTTCTGCAAGTAAATTTATGCTTTTGGTCAAACATCTCAGATGCTGTTTGCGTTAACACGCAACATTTTGAGGTCAGCACGCTGGAAGTTGTCATCGTCACCCAAGCACGCACCATTCCGCAAAGGTGAGCAGATAAACGCGGAATGCGGAACGCAGAAATCTGCCATTCCGCGTTTATCTGCTCACAGCCTTAGTGTCACGTGTTTCTCGCACTCATGTCAACCATGATTTGACGACCAGAGTTGACGATTTGGTTGACGACTAAGGGTGATATTTTCGAAACGGTGTAAAGGTCAGTTGGGTGGAAAGGTCGGTGGAAAGCTCGGTCGACAGCTCAGTGTGATCGACCTTGGTGTAAAACTTGAAACATTCCACGTTAATAACAGGCAATGTTTCACGTTTACACCGAGCTACGCCGACCGAGCTTTCGACCGAACTTTACGCCGACCTTTACGCCCAACTGACCTTTACACCGTTTCGAAAATTCCACCCAAAGCAGTTAGCCAGTAACTGGACCGCACCAGACGATCAGTTTCAAACATGGCGGTCGGATCGTTCTTATGCGACATTGTTGTATCGTCGGTACTTTGAGGTTTACTGATCAATTTCGACCAGCGTCCACATATTCTACGAGAGTCAAAATTAC
>JASAMV010006322.1:0-29774 GCA_030248065.1 Rhynchonema sp. JSB1_4
CATAAAACATCACACGGTATGCACAAGTTTAGCAGCCAGTTTAGTGCTTCTAGTCCTAACTTTGAAATTTAACGCGTCCGAAATGCAGCTCGGTCTTGGTCCAGTCATTTGGTCACATGGCTAATTTGCAATGACCATGTCCGTCTGCAAAAACATGGCGAAATGGACAGACCTGACTGCTGTTCCATCATCATCATCAATCCCAATCCAGTCAAATAATCTAAAGTCCCGATCAACACCTATGTAAACCATGATTCAGGGCATGAATCTTCTCCACGAGCTCAAAACGCACCCGATATCGACCGAGATCAACTTCAAAGTGCCCGAAACGCCCGGTCAAGTCTTTCCCACAACCACAATCTGCAATTTCAATCCAATCATGCAATCAAAAGCGATGGATCCAGATTGTTAGGCTTATGGTATTGACGTTACTGATGCCACAAACTTTAACTGGTGCACCAACCAGACGTAAAACAAAAAAAATGCGCGCTTTTCGAAATTACTCCGATCGGCACCCTGACTGTATTGAATAGTAATCACACAGAGCCGATTTTTGGCACTTTTAGGTGATTAAAAACAAGATTTGTTACTAGAGCAGATCCGATCACCAAATTTGTTGACTCAAACGCCCAAATTCTGGCCCTGATTCGCAGTGTACTTCATGAACAATGACGAACTTCGCTATGTGTCGATGGCAAACATGATTCCCGAATCGTACTTTTACGACGAATTCACGAATTGTCACGAACTAGAGGCGCTGGACGCTAAATGGCAGAATTACACGCAACGATATTTTGAAGCGCGCAACAAGACATTCGACTTCTATGATTTCTACTGGGACACTGGGTCGGTGAGCGCAGCAGTTTTGACCAGTGTAATAGTTTTTCCAGATCCGATTCCGCGCATGATGAATTCGATAGGAAAATCTGCCTAAAAATTCGCTTCTTTTTAGGTTCGAATGCGAGGACATTGTGCGCGATTGTTGGTATGGTGCAACGAAACTGGACAATTGTTGTCACAATGCCCATGAGGTTTGAAGAGGGTTTGCCACAAGATTGTGAAAGATGTGCCTAATTTTGTGTATTTTAAAATCATGGGATGTGTGTGGTGCACCAGAGCATCCTGAGTATGACACGCCATGATGCGTTCAGGGAAAACACACAATCGGTGTTACGCAGTGGATATCGTGACTTTGTGCAGTTGCAAATTGTGAGAGCACTGTTGTTTCTGGAGCATAATTCCATTTTTTCAGGGATTTTACACACCAGCCTTTGATGCATTTGCACTAGGATGACATGGTGCACCGCCCATGTGTGAAAACATGTCGAGAGACGTGTAATCAATCAAGCTAAATTATCGTTCACCTACAACTCTTACCCGGCCATGTACTGTAGGTATACATACAATATAATTTAGGCTTTGGCCATGTGCACACTGATGCGTTTTTTAGGCTCAGGTTCAGTCTTAGGCTTACAGTGGGCCGACCCAAAGACGAACGTGCATTTCGCAGATCGTCACCGATTTCGGCAAGTGCATCCAGTTCCAACACATCGATCGACCAAAGCCCACTGATGTTTCATCGCAAGATCAACTGGGCCAACCGATGAATGAAAGCAGCCAACAATTTATAGCTGGCGCGCAGTATGGACTCAGCATACTGTTGGACAGCCGAGTCGATGAAATGTCACCATGTACATGAAACACAACTTTTGAGCTTCGACGTTCAAACGTCTTTCAAGTTTCTACATAATATAATGTTCCTCTGTGAATTGTGTTGCCCGTTTATCGACCTGGGTGTGCGAAGGCGGCCGGATATCATCAGTGTCATCACACCAACATCGCCCCCGCCCCCGCAACATTTTTCTCTTCAGATGTTGTGTCCGACTTTTTCGATGTCGGCTTCAAGTTCTCTGTGCACACCCGTGGTGAGTACCCGCTGTTGTCACTTCACGGGCACGCCGTTGGGCCCGGACAGAAGGTGTATAGCGCTGTGTCCAAGTCGGAGGTATAATAGGTGCCTTCTGCTTGTTTTGTTCAGTGTTCTGTGATGTTCAAAGTTTTCACCACTTGCAGATCTCACTTCTGCCGAAGAACAAATGGGGCACATGCATCACAAAATGGAATCAACTGAACGTGGATCGTGAAGCGTCAGTTTTTCGTATTCGACTATTTTTCAGTTTGTTTTGTGCTCTCCAAGGGCCGCATATCAACTTTGCACGCGGTTTATGTTCCTAAAATCTTCGCTTACCTAAGCGTGGGCGGATTATCCTCCAATGTAAAAGTTGGTCTAGCATCTGCTAATAACGATCCGTTCAGATTTGCGTATGACGAGGTTCTGAACAAGCTCGGCTACCCGTACACCTCAAACAATTGCATGTCCAACTGCTTGGGAACTTATTTCAACACTTGGTTGGTTCTTCAGATATACATGCCAAAGAAATCGGATGAACAACAACTGACACCGACTGATGAATTTCAGGTGTCGCGAGAATGACACGAAACCGTGCACGCCGCAACGATACAGTTTCACAAAACTATGTGAGCCGAACAACGTCTATTTTGCGTCCGCTTTTCATGATTTCAATTTTCTTTATATTTTCTAAACACCATAACGTTTAGACGATCGTAAGGTGTGTCGGCCGCTCACGCTCTACAAATGTTTGATGCAGCTATTGAAATTTCTGCCAGCAAGAGATCCATGTCAGTTCGTCACACACATTCATTTGTCAATATTATTTTCCGCACTGCAACTGATTATTGTTCCAACTTTTCCAACATCAAGTTCAGAAATTTTGGGGAAAAACAGAACGGTTGCAGATTTTCTCCAAGAATACCTGACGCACTCGTGTCCGTGCGAAGTGGAGTGCGAACGCACACAGTACTCGATTGAAACATCATATTCCAAACTGCTCAATAATGCTGCAATGCGAAAACTGACCGCAAAATACAACGTTACCGAGGAATACGCTCTGTGAGTCAAAACAAATGTACAGTACCGGTTGCATCTCTTGGCTGTTTTTCGCATGATTCATGCGGCACACCATGCGGCATGGTTCCTCCTTAAGTATTGAATCATGCAAAAAATCATGCGGCTTTATGCGACCCCATGCGAGCATTTTTGTCACAATGCGAGAATCATGTGGCATGATTTTGGACCATGCGGCATGATTCTCGCATGATTGTGTTGACTTGGCTGCTGGTTTAGTTTGGCTCTGTTTGTGATCACTGGCGATTTATCAGCTGTCAGCTTGAATGTAACGAGTATCCTGGTTGAATCTCACTGGAGATGTGCTTGAGAGAAGCATGAATCGTTATGTAGTTAACTACTTCGCTACTACACCTTTAAAATCGAATTGCGGAAAAAAGTTTGTCATACACAGTATACCACATAAACATTTCTGTTAAAAGCTTTTTTGGCAAACTTTACGAATGTTATTTAGCCTGACAGCAGATAAACTGCCTGTGATCACGAACAGATCAAACCTAAACCAGTAGCCAAGTCAACACAATCATGCGAGAATCATGCCGCATGGTCCAAAATCATGCGGCATGATTCTCGCATGGTGACAAAAATGCTCGCTTGGGGTCGCATAATGTCGCATGATTTTTCGCATGATTCAGTACTTAAGAAGGTACCATGCCGCATGGTATGCCGCATGAATCATGCGAAAAACAGCCAAGAGATGCAACCGGTACTGTAATTCTGATATCAAAGTTGGTGATCGGATCGAATCCAATCTGACTCTGTCACCTGAAACTTTTCAATTAAAGATGGAACTGATGCCACTAATTTTGACCAGCTTACAAAAACACACGGTTCATATGTACAGTGCGTCTGGGGAGAACTTTTAAGATGGTCAAAATTGCAAGGTCAGTATAATATTCTCAAGTCCAGAAAGTCGCCAATATGATTTAATAATATTACGAATAATAATAATATGGTATAACACGTTTGTTCAGCCATGTTGAAATCTGATGATTTAGTCTTCAGAAAATCACCCTCATTCAGGAAGAACTTCGCCATCATGACAACTTACATCAAGAACACTTTCTACGAACAACACACGCAGAAACAGGCACTTACCAAAGGAAATGTGCTGAGTGAGTGCTTGGTGTAGTTACAGTCGATCCTCATTGTAGTGACCGGCAGTTCGATTGTAAATAATATGCTCCACGCGCATAAGTATACCATTCCATTTTGCAAGGACGTTGAAATGGCCGAGGCCTGGTCATGGCGCTACGATAAGCATAGTACCCTTATATTGACTGATGTTTCACACAATCAACAATTAGCCAAGCACCACAGGTCAAATCGGCGGGACCATGGGTCTGACAATGGGTATGTCCCTGGTGACAATGGCTGAAGTTGCTGTGTTCATGTTGAAGACTATTTGGGACATGTTCCAGGACGGACGAAGGTTTGGTGTACTTTGTAGTATTGTGCGTGAAACATCAACGTGCCTCCTCGATGCACGGTCATTGAGTTGATGGGTGGAATTTTCGAAACGGTGTAAAGGTCAGTTGGGCGTAAAGGTCGGTGTAAAGTTCGGTCGAAAGCTCGGTCGGCGTAGCTCGGTGTAAACGTGAAACATTGCCTGTTATTAACGTGGAATGTTTCAAGTTTACACCGAGGTCTATCACACTGAGCTGTCGACGGAGCTTTCCACCGACCTTTACACCCAACTGACCTTTACACCGTTTCGAAAATATCACCCAGTGTCAGCGCAGCAATAAACCCTTGCTCTTTCGGTCTTGCTTTCGCAGACGGGTGATGTATCAAGACATCGTCACAGCGAATGAACTGCATCCGCTGGTCACTCTAGAAAAGAGGGGGGAATGCAGCCTCCACCTAGAACACCACTTGCACTAAAGCAAAACTTGCAAGCCAGAGGTGCGTGCTGAAAGGCAGTGAGTCTTCAGTTGGCAGCGCCATTGGCACCTTGCACACTGAAATTTTAAAGCCGCGATATGTGTATGTACGTGTACGAATATTACAATGACGAGGTTGACACAGGCGTCTGGCGAACACAGTGCGCGGCCGTCCGACGGGTGACCCGACATCGGTGTACAGTCTTGACGGGGATATGTTCCGTAAACAAACCGAATCGGCGCTGAAGTTCACGTATGAGAACGATCTGAGTCAATATTCGACCATGTATGATGCGCCGGACTGGTTCGAGGCTGCAGCCGGACAGAACAATGGATACAGGTCCATGTTTGGAATGGGCAGGAGCAGGAGTCCCTCGCAGGCCATCTATGATTGAGTGATTGCTTGAATGATATCACTTTTTTGACTTTGACGGTTGCAAACTTATTGCACAAGAAGTGAGAAGAGTTGCCCATTTTGTTCAATGCGTGAAACATTTATGTCCTTTATGTGTGAAGTTGATATTGTTTGGCTACTGTATGTTTATATACCACATGTATACTGTATTACTTCTTTGGCCTGTGCGCCACATAGTTTCACAATGAAACAGCGAATTTTAAACTTTCCATCAGCCACGTCAGTGAGGCTATACTTACAGTATGTATGCAACTGAATGCATCCAAAGGTTAATTGCAACATCATCAAAAAGTCGTGTTATTTACAATAATAATGCTTATAATAACAGAAATGATATCATTGACCAAAAACCCCAGGTACACGACCAGTAGAGCAAACGGTACCAAACTACCTTTTTGCTTATCTTTGACTTCCCCCAAATGTGCATAATGTACAAACACAACAACCTTATACAATGAGCAGTTTATCAATGCAAATTGTCACCCAGAGCATAAGACAGGACTGCTAAAAAAAACTGCGAGTTTTGGTGTTTTTTTGACGTTCAGTTTTGCAACAATGTTTCTGCGCAAAGGGAGAATGACGCGATTGCCCTTTTTGCTGCCGCTGGCATTACTTACCCAGTTTTGTGAAGCCGAGGTCTACTCCCGTGGTGTCCGTAGCATAATCACAGATCTGCCGGGTTATAATGGTCCTCCGATCAATTTCAAGCAATACTCCGGGTATCTGAATGCTTCGACCAAGCATTTCTTGCATTATTGGTTTGTTCCGTTTATATTTAATTCCATTAAAATAACGAAAAAATGAAACAATTTACTTGCGCAGGTTCGTGGAATCACAAAGTGCGCCCGCTTTCGACCCGGTGGTTTTGTGGTTGAACGGTGGACCTGGCTGTAGCTCGCTGAGTGGCTTCCTGGAAGAATTGGGACCGTTCTTTGTACAAGACGACGCCTCACTCAAACCGAATGAATGGTCGTGGAACAAGGTGTACAGCTCTGGCGATTTATGAAAGGCACAACCGATTACGGGCTTTATTTTGGCTGCAGTTGGCCCTCTTCATAGCGACAATCTGATGTAGTGAATCTTGCCACAACTCGATCTCCAAGCCGCATGACGACGAAACTGCTGGTGCCAACCAGGACATGCAATGCCAAAACTGGACCTGTTTCAGAAAGCCAACGTTCTGTTCCTCGAGTCCCCCTCGGGTGTCGGCTATTCCTACAGCGCCGATTTCGAAGTGAGCACTGACGACAATACGGTGAGGGTTGCCTAGTGGGTACCACCCAATTTCGGGATCGTATTAAATATGCACAGCACCTTAAATTTGCTGGCCGTTTTACAGACGGCCGAGCACAACTACGCAGCCCTCAAGGATTTCTTCTATCAATTCCCGCAATTTGCGCGTCATGATTTCTACATCACCGGTGAATCGTATGCCGGCGTCTACATACCGACACTCGTGGAGCGCATTGTGGACGGATGGGCAAAAGGGGATAATGAGTTGAATTTGAAGGTAAACTCACAGATGATGATTTGCAAGACGAGATTACAGACACAGTGACATGGTTGGAACCTATAGAATTTTTTATTCAAGCCTTGCACAATTGCCTAACGCGGTAGGCATACAAATAGTGTCTGCCACAATTTGTTTGTAGCAGTGGACTATGCCCGAAAAAGCTTGTTGTTTGAATGAGGCATGCTTTTCGCGCACATAGTTCAATCGCATTCGTTGTCTTCATAGTTCACAGACAGTCCCATTGTCATCAAAATTATCGGATTCTAATTAATATAACCGAACCGGAACCGATTGATCTTCCCAGTTTTCCCCTTGATTTTCAGGGTATGGCAATCGGCAACGGCCTGCTGAGCAACCCGATCAATACCGGCACCACAATGGAATGGGCGTATTCGCATGGTTTGATTGATCAGGAGTGCGTGTGTCGTTTTCCTTGATAATCAGGCACAGTCAATCAATCAATATCATCTTTATCATACCGAATTGCAGTACCTGGGATCAGATGGTGAGCGAGTGTTGCGAGGGCCAAGCGATTGAGTGTGACTTCCAGAACACACCAACTGAGTGGTGTCAGAGACAGGTGAGTGTAAATATGGATTGGTGATGGGTCACGTGCCCATCTGGTGCATTCGACTGCCTAGATGCAACTACCCATCTGTGAAAACTGGGCGAAAGGTGATACACTGGGTGGCATTTTCGAAACGGTGTAAAGGTCAGTTGGGTGTAAAGGTCGGTGGAAAGCTCGGTGTGAGAAAGTTCAGTGTAAGCTCGGCGTAAGCTTGAAACATTGCACGCTGAGCAAGCAGCAGACGCGCGTTTCCAAATGAAAGGTCAACTTTGACAGTTTGCTGTGCAAGCGTAAATCGTTTGTTTGCAATCTGGTTCATTTAAGCTGGTTGCACTGGTTGCACAAACGTTTTAAAGGAATATTTGTAAGTTTAACCTAACATTTCGCCGCAAGGCTGTTGAGAAATTGAACATTCATTGACGGCGGTGCCAAAAATTTTGACGTCACTAATTAATCGCAGCACGAAACCAAAACGGCTCCATGAAAGGTTACGAAATTCATACATACAGTATCGTTTAGAAACGCTTGTGCAACCAGCCTAAATAAACAATATTGCAAACAGACGATTTACACTTGCACAGCAGACTGTCAAAGTTGACCTTTCGTTAAGAAACGCGTGTCTGCTGCTTGCTCAGCGTGCAATGTTGCAAGCTTACGCCGAGCTTACACTGAACTTTCTCACACCGAGCTTTCCACCGACCTTTACACCCAACTGACCTTTACACTGTTTCGAAAATATCAGCCACTGTAGTCCCCACAGTATTGGGATAAGCAAAACGGGAAAAAAAGTAGAGCATAGTGGTTTTCAAATTATGAAGTCATATCCAACACTCAATCGTTTTGAATATTCGTCGCTTTCGTATTCATTTGACTGTAACGACCTTATAGACGAACATCACCGAGATCCAAGTGTGGCTGGGCGGTCTCAACCCGTACGACATGTACCGTCAATGTTGGCACAATCCGTTGTTGGGCAAACAACACGTGTCGACTCGCTTCGTTGTCAATATATTGTGGATGGCGCCCGCGTCCGTCAGGGATACCGTAACCCGCGGACAGACGCTCGACGATCTGGAAGGGTTGGATCAGGAAAATGTGAGTGTATTTATGACGATGACCTGGTGCACCGCCCGTCTGAAAGAGCGTCGAAACGGTAACCCCACGCAGCTCCATTTGCATTATGTTGGCGTTGAAACATCACTGACCAGTGACCATTGTTTTCCCAGGTTGTGATCATCGCTGACCCAACGTGCAGTAATGAAACGGCCATCACGGAGTATCTGAACAGAGCTGAAGTGCGTGACGCGTTGCACATACCGTACCATGTGGGATATTGGTCGACTTGCAAGTTCGTTATGAGCTTTTTCTTGAATCATATGTGGATTGTCAAAGAGTGACGATGTCCATTATTCCTCGTAATGCTACAGTAAGCATTTGGTATAGATGGTAGCCAGAAAAGTCGGTTGAAAGTCAAACCCCAAATGACGTCGGGGCCACGTCGATGGCTTGCAAAGCCAAACTGGCTCAGAGCGTTCAGTCCACATTCTTTGCATTGGAATCTTCATTTTTCTGAATGACCTTTTGCCATTGACCGTCTCATTGTCCCACGCCCAATTAGGAGGGCAGACTGCCACACTTTCGTATATGTAATGTACCTGTTATGTACCTGTCGTCTTCAGAGCGGGTGTCAAATGGCAGTACGTGAAACAGTACGATGATCTGTTCCCACAAGTGCAGAAGGCGTTGGCCAACAACGTGCGCGTGCTCATCTACAACGGTGACACGGACATGGTGTGCAACTTTCTCATGGGACAACGATTCGCCGCCAGACTAGGACAACCGGTCAGTGGCCTTGATGAATCAGGCACTTTGGTGTGATGGGCGATTTTTGGAATGAACTGGGGACTGCGGGATAATCGGAGTTGTTTTTCATGTTCCACAAACTAACTTTCATCAGCACTATGTACCTCGACCCAGAACTGTAGCCAGCTACACAAAACGGCACGAAAATTTCGAAGGTCACCTATCATTTTTTCAGCTGAAAGCGAGCAAACGTCCGTGGAAATACGGCGATGACCAAATTGGAGGATTCGTCACGCAATACGATAAGAACTTGGACTTTGTCACCATAAAGGTGCGGAATGTTTATTCGATCAAATTAATCTATTCGATCAACATTTTTCGAGATTCAACGAAAACGTGGAAAAGCTTCACTTGCAGGGCGCCGGCCACATGGCACCAGGCTGGAGGCCCGAGGCAACGTATAAAATGATCAATGCATTTCTGCAAAAGACTCCCTATTAGGAGACAATTGAGTGGATATCACGAATCTTATAGGCGCTCGACATTTTTAGTGTTTTTTATTTCTAGTAAGACTAAAAACACAGGCTGACTTGATGCAAGTGCAATATTCAATAAAGAAAACCGATGCAAACGAGAATAAAGACATCTATAATATTGGTAGAAGACCGCAACCTAATGTGTATAAACTCATAACAATGCTTCATGGAAAGAATTTCACACACAAACAATGCACAATTCATTTGAAAATACTGAAAGTATGTGTCTTTAAAAATGCATTTTCTATCTCAAATCCACAAATTTTCACAGCCCATCCAGATGTAGCTGTCCGTTATCAGTGTGCACCATGGTTGGCAATGTTGATTGGACGTTGTGACTGCTGAACAACTGTTGCATGTGTGACGAGCCAGGGCTCACCGCACCACCGTGGGCCAACACTTGAGTTGAGCTACGATAGTGACTGCGCACGTGCACTTTGAGATTGTCTTTCCTGTAATAAAAAAAGTATACATAAACTCATGGTGGAATGAAAAACCTTCAGGCATGATTGTTCATGACGAAATAATTACGAATCTAGGAAATTATAGTCTCTCCATTTTGAATCCGGCTTTCATCGTCTGTGTACATTATCTGTCACTGATTCGTTAACACCATCACATTTATCCTGAGTCAACAAGGTAAACCTGGCAAGTTTAATCTAATCTTAGAAGTTGTCACAGCGAATACACTTGACCTGGAGAAATCCTTGCCACAAATGGAACACTCGAACGGTTTGTCGACCACGCCCTGGTGATGTTTCTGGTGCGCGCGAAGCTTGGCCGCAGTCGCAAACGCTTTGCCGCATTCGTCACATTTGTGGTTGCGCGTCACCTGCAATGTGGCTGGTTGGTTGATGTTTCAATCGACTTGACTGCACAGTACAACCACAAAGTGCATGCGTCATTTGCTGAGCAAAACGCAGTTTTGTAAAGTTCTTACAAATCAAATTGTCACTGCATTGGGATTGTCCGTATACATTCGTTTCAATTGTTTGATTTGAATTTATCGTTCGTTAAAAGTGTATTATCATTCGCGCAAACAGTCCAAATACTTACAGAGCACGCGAAACATTTCCAAGTGTGCAACGTGTTGGATTTGAATTGGTTGATATACAATACCTAGTTCTAAGAAAAAATCACGTGTGGACACATATACTTACGTTCGAAGCGAAAAATTTCTAACTTTGCCATGCGTTTTGCTTTGCAAGCAGAAACGTTTGCAAATATGGCCAACGAAAGCTGCATGAAAGACACGAATTTCGAATAGTATTTTATAGCACAGGACGATTGATCGATCAACCGTTAAAGGGTGTGTCTAACGTCTCTTAACCCCATGTTTTATGAGGTGCAATCGAAAGATGACCTCGACAGGCCGGCGTGTGCAAAAAACCGCGTCTTGTAGCTCGCTAAATCGCGAAATCTTGAGGGTTACTTTTCGAATTAAATCAATTTCCGGACACAAAACTCCAGGCGCTTTTGAGTGGGCGCTACTCACGTTTGGCATTATTCTGCTGAAACATTGCATGTTTAAGCGCGGCTCAGCCGCCTATGCAATGCACGTAGACGCTCAACACACACCACTCTGTCTGATGGCTTGACTGTGGACACAGTGAATGTTTCATTTAACACATAGAAGCTGGCTTGTGTGTGTTTCGCTTCGCAGCTTTTTTCCGTCAGCTCAGTCTGTATTTTGTGTCCGGAAATTGATTTAATTCGAAAAGTAACCCTCAAGATTTCGCGATTTGGCCAGTTAGAAGACGCGATTTTTTGCACACGGTGGCCTTTCGCGGTCATCTTTCAATTCCACCCAACAAAACATGGGGTTAGTAGACGTTAGACACACCCTTTAACCGCTTAAATGTTGATGGTTGAATGCTAAAACACACATGCGAACACTTGACATGATTTGTCAACTGTATTCAAGCAAAAGTGCACCCATTGTTCCTTTTTTATTTACAGAAACAAACCGTAGTTGCAAACATTGCCAAACAACACACCATCATGTGCACATGCGAGTGTCCCTGCAGTGCAGCGAGCGACGTGAACGCCTTCACACAATGTGGGCATTGATATTGACCCTCTGCATTCGGGGTGACCAGTTGCATCTCCTTGGCCGACCACAATGGTTTGCTGTCGACGTCCAACATCATATTATCCCCGTCCAGCAGGGAGCCCAATGCATCCGGCTTGATGTCGCCCTCAGTCCCGCTCCAATTAGCAGGTGTCTGACCCCGTGCTGATGCACCGACTGACCCAGATGGACTGCTGGCGGACGGTGGAGGGTCACTCGTGTTCAGGGGCGTACTGGACGGTCTGCGCAAAGAGAATTGGGAGTGGGTTTGTTGGTCGATTGACGAAGAGATACAATGAGGTTGATAAGTATGCCCTACCAACCAATAAAAATCTCCAAAAATTGTGAAAGTAAGAGTTGCTGCAGTACCTATTTCATTGTGAAATACTACTTTCATGATAAGTTAGGTGAGCAATCTGGTATGGAGACCGCAATGAAGGAAAACGTTACCATAAAACGGGCAGACGCTCTTCGCTTCCACAGGTGCGATCATCCAAAACCAATCCATTATTCAATGCATCACATGAAGCATCACGTACCGTTCGTGTTCCAAGCGAATACCGCCATCCACAAAATCGCCCTCAGCTGACACGGATGGTCGATTTGGGTCCGAGTCCATGAACCCGTGTAGCTGTTGATTGGCGCGAAGCATTGACCTTAAAGTACTGTAGGTTGTTGTGGTGCAACAGGACATCGCTAGTCTTTTGTCTGGTTTCTATAGCTGTTGTTTTTTGCGGAAAATTTTCTGCTATCGCAACAACAACTGGTGACTACTCTCGGCAACAGTTTTGTCGTGAAATCATGTCGTCAAATAAAGTCGTCACACTAGCAATAACACATGAGCCCCAAATGAACGCGAAAATAATACATGTGATTTGACAACAAGATGCGACGACATGATTTGACGACATTACAATAAGCCATATTCTCGACGAGTATTAATGACCGCTGTGGCTGTTCGGTGCGCGCAGGATTATGATATACATAATGGCGAAATGCGAGTCCCAAGCAGGAGCAATATGAAGCGTGTGAAGTGAAACAATGAAACATCACAAGCCAAATAACCACATGCTGAACCATGCAAAGCAAACACGCTACGTTATGGATAAGAAAGGTCACCGTTAGCATTAATGGATAGTTGCCGATATATAATAATGTTGACTACAAACCGGCCAGACCGTGTAATAATACCTGAATCGTTGCTGTTGTTCCTTGTCCTGATGCCAAGCGAGATGGTTGTCGAGTTCGGAGCGAAAGAAGAACTTTAATTCGCATTGATTACAGTCGTACGGACGATTGGATGGGTTGTGCTCTGTCATGTGTTGCTGCAAACAAGGGCAATGGGGTCAGGCAGGTGATGTATTCGCACTGATGAGCCCCTGATGCACCGCCCGGCTGTGATAGCGGGGCATGACGGAAAACACACTGCACAACTATACGGTACCTGATGGCACGGTCAAATGTCCAATGTGTTTGGAAATTGGTTTACGGCGGTGCGCCTTGCCGATTCAGGGTTGGTCTAATCCAGTAAAAAAAGAATCATGTTCAAGGAGGACAGCCCCAATTTACGTGATACGGTGATCCTGATCCCAGGTCTATGCATTATGACACTAAATTACCAATAATTTTACATGGAAATGGTACATTGGTGATATTGATTATTGATTGGTCAGCTGAATCAATCGATTAATTTTGCCAACCTGCAGTGGTTGTGGCAGCGAGAACGTGACGCCGCACAAATAACACTTGAATTCGCCACAGCCGACGAACGAATGCTCAATCAGATGCGACTGTAGTTTGGCGGGCGACGCGAAACTCTGAATGAAAGACAAGGGACAATGTCAAACCTGGTGATCGGAACGGATAGGTCCAGCCATGCTCAATGCGATTTTTCCTTTCAGGATAATAACAGGTTTACTAGAGGTACTAATTTCGACCAGCGTTAAAGTCGGTTATTTTGCGTATTCTCCGCATTGCGCCTTCTACAGATCAGGATGAAACTTATCGAACCAAGCATGCAAGGCGTCAGAGGAAATTGTTGATTGTCACTTTTCTGACAGTGCTTGTTCCATTGAAACATCACCCAGCCAACCTACCGAATCACACAAATAGCATCGATTTTCAACGCCCTCCTGCAGTACATGCGTGGCGACGTGTGCTTGAATGGCACTTTCGGTGGCGAATGTCTTCTGACACTTGATGCATTGGAAAGGCAACACGGGCGAACCGACCGAACCGGCGTTTGTTGCACCACCACTGCCACCAGCTGCCGCAGTGCCGGTACCGCAGGATAGTTGATGTTCGTAAAGTTGCGCGCGAGAGCCGAATCGATGCGAACAGTGCGCACACGTCAGCTCATCGTCGCAGTCCGGCAGGTCCTGGTTGGGAACGGGGGCCGTGAATGGAATGGAAGAGAAAACAGGACGAAATGGTGAAATTCATAACGCTTGCACAATACCTTGGCACTAGTGGTGGTGTCGGCCTCCTGCTTGATCGCAACCGATGAGAACTCGTAGCTGGCTGGTGCTTCATCGGCAGAACTTGATGTTTCATTACGATGGTCGCCGACATCAGCGGACGCAGAGAACAAATGGAATCGAGCGTGTGTTTCCAGCTCAATCGGTGCGATCTGATGGATAAAATTTTCAGGTCGGTTTATCAAACTTGATCATTGGCGATTACCATACGCGAATCATTTGAATCAGGATAATTCAGAATCGACGATGTGTGAAAAGAAGGTTCGGTAAAAACGTCTGGGAGCAACTTGTACTGGTCGACATTCATAGCAGCTGATAAGCTTTGAAATAATGATAAAGGAAATCTTTACGAATGCAAGTCCACCCCAAACGTACCAAAGTCTGTCTGCATACCACACACACAATCCCATTGCCATGAGTTTGCATGTTGTGCACACGTGTGTGCTCAGCAAAGTCGTCAAGTCCGCTCAGTTGACCTTGACAGAAATGACATTGGTCGCATCGACCGACCTGCGAATTTTCTCTCTCTTTTGTCATAAATATAATGGAAGAGAAAATGGATGGCAAACCTTGCAATGCGACAGTTTATGCGTGCCCAATTGATCCACATTTTGAAATCGCGCGTCACAAATGTTGCATTTTTTCCACGGCTTGATTATGTTCATCACAACTGAAAAAAGATCAATATTTTCTCTCTATTTCAATTTATTTCCTCTTTTCAATCAAACTAACCACTGCTAGATCGCGGCGTCATCATACGTCCCGTGCTTGAGCGACTGGTCGGCGTTGTGAACAGAGCATCAGCCACCGCGCGAATTGCACTCAATTGTTGTTGATCAATTTGTACATTCTGTGAAACATCGGCAGGTTCGAGTGACGGGCGTTGTTTCTGAAAAGGACAAGGCGAACTTGGATAAAAAAACCGGAATTTTATAAAATGTTCAGAAATACGTATTGCAGATAATACCATTGCGGGTGGCGGTATCCAACTGCCGCTGGTGCGTTGTCTGTGCACTTGTTGTTGATGTTGTTGATATCTGGCTGCCAACGTGCTGGGCGCCTGCAATGATTATTGGCTGCTCGGAAAAAGTTTCGGGAAATATATGTGTGACGAACAAGGCCCCGGTATCAAACACGGTGATCGGTCAGGAGCACTTGATGCTATGTGTTGATGGCATTTTTTCATTTTACTGATGTCACAAATGGAGATCGCACTAAACGTGGATGTGGGTGCGTGAGCACGGGTGTGTGGTACCTACAGCAGCGTGTGTGACCACCCACACCCACACAGTGAGAGGAAAATTTTGTTCAACAATGTTCTTTTCCACTCCGGTAAAATTGTTAATTTTCAATTATAAAATTGAGTTATTTTGTCACTCAAGGGCTCCAATTGAAGTTTCTAGAGTCGTACTGAACAATGTCCTTCATGGTCGAATGTCAAAACATTCGATTTCAAGCATGTTTTATTCGAAATCTAGAGATGTTGTGGGTGTGGGCTTTTTCAGCTAAAGTGCAACTATACGCAACGCAGTTGGTTTGGCTTTTGTCGAAATTGGCCAGTAAACCGAAATACACTTCAATACAAAAAGATCACGTGACCGAGGCCGGACCAGTGTATGCTTCGGCAGCGGCACTACCCATATATGCAACGCCTCATGTAAATGGAGCCAAGAGCGCATATACATAGATTCCACCACTAACCCTTGCAGCATTGTGCATGACGCGTCTGAAATTCTGCAACGGAGGTGGACCCCCGGCGCTTGCGGGTGCAGCGAGCGAATCGGTGAATTTGGATGGGGCACCTGGCATTGGGGGACGAAGCGGTGCGCCCGCTGAAAGTGGTCGTCATTATGTAGGTACCGCAAATATGTACATCGCGACAGGCCATGATTTTTGGAGTCACATAGCCATCCTGGTGCATTCGCACTGACGATGACCTGGTACATCGCCCATTTTCTAAACAGGTCGAAACGAGCAACCAAAAACGCACGGTGCAGCATGCAATTCATACTACGTTCAGACTTCACGTCGAAAAGCAACTGGCATCCGTATAAAGGGCCACCAATGATCCCAAAAACTCACCATTTTGCGCGCTGTATGGAACACCCTTGTGATCCCGACGATGATTCGTGTGAAGCGACACCTCGTGTCGTTGCAACAAATGTTGATTGGTGAACATTCGGGGACAGAAACGACACGACAGAACGCCTTTGTCGTTTTGCGGTGGTTGACCTGAAATATGGAACTGGGGTGACGAGGCGATTGACAACAACTGTCAGTCTGAAAAAACGAAACGGTCAGTTCGACTCCAACAATTAATCAAAAAGGTACAAACTACGATCATCACATCAAATCACACAATAAATAACAATCAAAATTCATAACCTCTCATCGAGACATTGGCGAGTGCCGGCAGATGCGTTGCAACGACGTGCGCTTCGACTTTTGCCTGACTGGTGAAGATGAACTTGCACTTGCCACAACGCCACTCGGAACGCTCGGGACAGTGCTTCTGCAGGAAATGTTCCTGGAAATAGCAGTAAAAAGTTATTGTTGGCGGCCAAAAATAAATTTAACGCCGATGGTCTCGAATACCCCGCGAAACCTTGGCGTAGACAGGACTCCAAATTAATTTTTTCAATAATTTGCTAAATACAACAGACACACAATGCTCTCGCATCCCTTAACGCTGCCGCATTTACGTGGTCGGGACTAAAAAACCGAAATTTATACATTTTGAAGTTCAAGATTATCAAAAATTTACCTTGAGTGCATCCTCGGTTGCTTTCACCATTGAACACACGCCGCATTTGAACATGACCACTGCATGTGACGTGAGTAGATGGGTCTGCATTAATTCTATTTTGTTATCATTTTCAACATTATAGTATTGTTTTCCATTTTCTGTGTCAGTCGGGCCACATTGTGTTAGCATCCATTTATCGAACTATAGAACCCTCAATTAAGTCAAATGAAAATGAAACTAAAGTGCGACGTTCACCTGCAGCTGGTGTACGTTGTCAAATTTAGCATCCCTGCACAATTCGCACAGGAACGAATGGGCGTTCTGCACAAAATGTACGGCCATCACGTGCTTGTAGTGCTCGGCAATGTCGGCACACTCTCGGCCACAAACTTGGCACGTCAATTGGTTGGAAGCTGGAGAATTAATAGTTTTTTCATTTTTCGTTTTTGATTCCGATCGGATCACCGATAGAGAGGACTTGTACATCATATTTTCTTCAAGCCCAAAAACCGACCAGTTCTATCATTTTTATCATGTTGATCCATATGCTCAATGAAGGTGGGCAATTCACGAAATCGCGCATGACATTGGGTGCATTCGTAAGGCAAACCTGAAAAAATCAATAATATTTGAACCAATCAATCGATAAAACCAATCAATCAATCAATCCACCTTGTTGTTGCTGCTGCACATCCTTGTGTTCCCGGTTCATGTGTTCATGCAGTTTCAACAGTCCATCGAAGCTCCGGTCACAGTGTGCGCACGGGTAGCGCTTGTCGTATTTGTCACTCGCGTGGCTGTCGGTGTAAGTCGGCTGAAACATCAATTTTACAACAATTGAGGTTTCTGCCCGTTTCGTTGGGTGCTTTCGCAGACATGAGCTGCACCAGGACATCATCAGTGCAATACAACAGATGGCCATGTGAGCTAGCTTGAGTTGGCATGGATCAGGTCCCATTGCGACGCACACAGCCGTTGTACGATAAGAAATGGGAGATGGAAACGAGCTCGAGCATAGTGTGACTATTAGGTAATGACACCATCTGTAAATTGTGTTGACACCCGCATAATCTAACAATTTACATATGTGTGATATTGGTCGCACAATGACTATATAAGAATTCATCAAAATCAATCCTGATTTTCACGTTCAGTCACTCTTAACTACTGTGCTATTTGCGATTCTCACAAAACATTTTCAGCTGAAAATAATCTAGCAGATCAACCACGTTGCCGCAGGTCTGAAACATTCTCACCACAGCGGTGCATCACGCAAGCAACGCATTGCCCTCACTGTCCCTCTTTACGATTCAGGAAAAAAATGACCAATTCTTATAAGTCATTGTGCGACATACCATGCCAACCTTGTGCGCCTCCTTCCCATGCACATGTTTGCTGAGTGTGTGTGTCTGCAACGCTGCAACGTCACTGAACATCTCACCACACAGTGAGCACGCCAAACTCGGTGCACTGGTGTTGAGCGCGTCGCCTTGTTGATTCAGGCTATGGTTCTCCTGTTTCGGCGCAGACTTGGACGCGTGCGCAACCACCCAGTGTTGTTTCAATCGGTCCTTGTCTGCAGAAATGTTTTCAATATGACACATCTGCCCCGCTATTTTTTTACGAAAATACTGCATTGGCGTCCTGACACTGAGAAGAGAACGATGGCGCCCTCATGCAATTGTTGAATATCATCACAAAACGAGTGAGTGAAGACCGTGGAATGCTTTTCAACCAATGTGTAAATCGAGCACCAATTGTGCCCTTCTTGCCGTTTTCTTTGCGGCAGAAGTTGCACCATGGCATCGTCAGTACAAGTGTGGCCAGGTGACCATAAACAGAGCGTGCTGGTTTTGTGCACACGCTTAACTTTCTTGACAATTTGCATAATGTAACGCACCGGCAAACATCTCCCCGCACGCGTCGCAATAATGCTGTGTGTCAAAGTCGGTGTCGGCGAACAATATGGAGCCTGAATGGGCAGGTTCATCGACAAACGACGAGGAGCCGGATCGAGACACGGACTCGTCTACCAGACTCAGACCGGAACCCGGAGGCACGACACTAGGGGCACCGGACAGATGCGTGCGCATGTGCACTTTGAGGTGGTCAGAACTGTAATGGGTATGAAAGAGAATTATTTTTTTGTTCGCCGAATACTGTACTGAGTGAGACTAAATTGATTGCCCTCGAACTAAACTAAGCGGAAAACTTTCCGACCAAATAAAAAAACAACCACCAAACAAAAAACCCCAACGACCCAAAGAAAAAAGCCCCCCCCCAAACCCAACACACAAAAAAAAACGTTGCGTATAGCTGCACTTTAGCTGAAACGCAAAAAGATTCAGCATCACACTAGACCCGCGAGCCACACAAAAAGCCCACACCCACAACATCTCTAGATTTCGAATAAAACATGCTTGACATCGAATGTTTTGACATTCGACCATGAAGGACATTGTTCAGTACGAGTCTAGAAACTTCAATTGGAGCCCTTGAGTGACAAAATAACTCAATTTTATAATTGAAAAATTATTAATTTTACCGGAGTGGAAAAGAACAGTGTTGAACAAATTTTGCTCTCACTGTGTGGGTGTGGGTGGTCACACACGTTGCTGTAGGTACCACACACCCGTGCTCAGGCACCCACATCCACGTTTACGTGCGATCCCCATTTGTGACGTGAGTAAAATGAAAAAAATGCCATCAACACATAGCATCAATTGACCTATCACCGTGTTTCATACCGGGTGATTGTTCGTCATACATATATTTCCCGAAACTTTCTCCGAGCAGCCAACAATCCTTGCAGGCGCCCAGCACATTGGCAGCCAGATATCAACAACATCAGCAACAAGTGCACAGGCAACGCACCAGCGGCAGTTGGATACCGCCACCCGCAATGGTATATCAGCAACTTGCGTATTTCTGAACAATTTATTAAATTCCGTTTTTTTTATCCAAGTTCGCCTTGTCCTTTTCAGAAGCAACGCCCGTCACTCGAACCTGCCGATGTTTCACAGAATGTACAAATAGATCAACAACAATTGAGTGCCATTCGCGCGGTGGCTGACGCTCTGTTCACAACGCCGACCAGCCGCTCAGGCACGGGACGTATGATGACGCCGCGAAGTAGCAGTGGTTAGATTGATTGAAAAGAGAAAATAAGTTGAAATAGAGAGAAAATTTTGATCATTTTTTTCAGTTGTGATGAACATAATCAAGCCGTGGAAAAAATGCAACATTTGTGACGCGCGATTTCAAAATGTGGATCAATTGGGCACGCATAAACTGTCGCATTGCAAGGTTTGCCATTCATTTTCTCTTCCATTATATTTTAAACAAAAGGGAGAGAAAATTCGCAGGTCGGTCGATGCGACCAATGTCATTTCTGTCAAGGTCAACTGAGCGGACTTGACGACTTTGCTGAGCACACACGTGTGCACAACATGCAAACTCATGGCAATGGGATTGTATGTGTGGTATGCAGACAGACTTTGGTACGTTGGGGGTGGACTTGTATTCGTAAGGGTTTCCGTTATCATTATTTCAAAGCTTATTGGCTGTTATGAATTTCGACCAGTACAAGTTGCTCCCAGACGTTTTCACCGAACCGTCTTTTCGAAATCACACATCGTCGATTCTGAATTGTCCTGTCAAATGATTCGCGTATGATAATCGCCAATCACCAAGTTTGATACACCGACCTGCAAACTTTATCCATCAGATCGCACCGATTGAGCTGGAAACACACGCTCGATTCCATTTGTTCTCTGCGTCCGCTGATGTCGGCGACCATCGTAATGAAACATCCAGTTCTGCCGATGAAGCACCAGCCAGCTATGAGTTCTCATCGGTTGCGATCAAGCAGGAGGCCGACACCACCACTAGTGCCAAGGTATTGTGTAAGCGTTATGAATTTAACCATATTTCGTCATATTTTCTCTTCCATTCCATTCACGGCCCCATTCCCAACCAGGACCTGCCGGACTGCGACGATGAGCTGACGTGTGCGCACTGTTCGCATCGACTCGGCTCGCGCGCACAGCTTTACGAACATCAACTATCCTGTGGTACCGGCACTGTGGCAGCTGGTGGCAGTGGTAGTGCAACAAACGCCGGTTCGGTCGGTTCGCCCGTGTTGCCTTTCCAATGCATCAAGTGTCAGAAGACATTCGCCACCGAAAGTGCCATTCAAGCACACGTCGCCACGCATGTGCTGCAGGAGGGCGTTGAAAATCGATGCTATTTGTGTGATTCGGTAGGTTGGCTGGGTGATGTTTCAATGGAACAAGCACTGTCAGAAAAGTGACAATCAACAATTTACTGTGACGTCTTGCATGCTTGGTTCGATAAGTTTCATCCTGATCTGTAGAAGGCGCAATGCGGAGAATACGCAAAATAACCGACTTTAACGCTGGTCGAAATTAGTACCTCCAGAAAAACTGTTATTATCCTCAAAGCAAAAGCAAAAATCGCACTGAGCATGGGTGGACCTATCCGCTCCGATCACCACGTTTGACATCGTCCCTTGTCTTTCATTCAGAGTTTCGCGTCGCCCGCCAAACTACAGTCGCATCTCATCGAGCATTCGTTCGTCGGCTGTGGCGAATTCAAGTGTTACTTGTGCGGCGTGACGTTCTCGCTGCCACAACCACTGCAGGTTGAGAAAATTAATATCGATTGATTTAGCTGATCAATCAATATCACCAAATGTCCAATATCCATGATTGGCAGCTTAGTGCCATATGCACTAAACGCCTTGTTTGGGGCTTAGGATCACCATTATGACGTAAAATAGGGCTGCCCGCTTTGAACATGGTTTTTTTTGTTGAATTGGATTAGACCAACCGTGAATCGGCAAGGCTCACCACCGTAGGCTAATTTCCAAATACATTCGAAATTTGACCGTTCATGTACCGTAGTTGTGCAGTGTGTTTTCCGTCATGCCCCGCTATCACAGCCGGGCGGTGCATCAGGGGCTCATCAGTGCGATACATCACCTGCCTGACCCCATTGCCCTTGTTTGCAGCAACACATGACCGAGCACAACCCATCCAATCGTCCGTACGACTGTAATCAATGCGAATTAAAGTTCTTCTTTCGCTCCGAACTCGACAACCATCTCGCTTGGCATCAGGACAAGGAACAACAGCAACGATTCAGGTAATATTATACATTCTTGCCGTTTTGTGGTCAACATTATTATATTGTTACCACTTACCACCCATACGTAACGCGTTTGCTTTGCATGATTCAGCATGTGGCTATTTGGCTTGTGATCTTCGCCGCAGTTTTCGCACGTTTCATATTGCTCGTGTTGGGGAACTCGCATTTCGCCATTATGGATATCATAATCCTGTGCGAACCCGAACAGTCACAGCGGTCATTAATACTCGTCGAGAATATGGCTTATTGTAATGTCGTCAAACATGCTTATCTCGTCATCTTGTTGTCAAATCACATGTATTATTTTTGCGTTCATTTGGGGCTCATGTGTTATTGCTGGTGTGACGACTTTATTTGACGACAAAACTGTAGCCGAGAGTAGTCACCAGTTGTTGTTGCGATAGCAGAAAATTTTCCGCAAAAAAAAACAACAGCTATAGAAACCAGACAAAAGACTGGCGATGTCCTGTTGCACCACAACAATTTACAGTACTTTTCAGGTCAATGCTTCGCGCCAATCAACAGCTACACGGGTTCATGGACTCGGACCCAAATCGACCATCCGTGTCCGCTGAGGGTGATTTTATGGATGGCGGTATTCGCTTGGAACAAGAACGGTACGTGATGCTTCATGTAATGAATTCAATGGGGGCTTTGGATGATCGCATCTGTGGAAGCGAAGAGCGCCTGACCGCTTTATGGTAACGTTTTCCTTCATTGCGGTCTCCATACCAGATTGCTCACCTAACTTATCATGAAAGAGGTATTTCACAATGAATTAGGTACTGCAGCAACTCTTACTTTCTCAATTTTTGGAGATTTTTATTGGTTAGTAGGGCATACTTATCAACCTCGTTGTATCTCTTCGTCATTAGACCAACAAATCCACTCCCGATTCTCTTTGCGCAGACCGTCCAGTACGCCCCTGAACACGAGTGACCCGCCACCGTCAGCCAGCAGTCCATCTGGGTCAGTCGGTGCATCAGCACGGGGTCAGACACCTGCTGATTGGAGCGGAACTGAGGGCGACATCAAGCCGGATGCATTGGGCTCCCTGCTGGACGGGGATAATATGATGTTGGACGTCGACAGCAAACCATTGTGGTCGGCCAAGGAGATGCAACTGGTCACCCCGAATGCAGAGGGTCAATATCAATGCCCACATTGTGTGAAGGCGTTCACGTCGCTCGCTGCACTGCAGGGACACTCGCATGTGCACATGATGGTGTGTTGTTTGGCAATGTTTGCAACTACGGTTTGTTTCTGTTAATGAAAAAGGAACAATGGATGCACTTTTACTTGAATACAGTTGACAAATCATATCAAGTGTTCGCATGTGTGTTTTAGCATTCAACCATCAACGTTTAAGCGGTTAAAGGGTGTGTCTAACGTCTACTAACCCCATGTTTTGTTGGGTGGAATTGAAAGATGACCTCGAAAGGCCGCCGTGTGCAAAAAATCGCGTCTTCTAACTGGCCAAATCGCGAAATCTTGAGGGTTACTTTTCGAATTAAATCAATTTCCGGACACAAAATGCAGACTGAGCTGACGGAAAAAAGCTGCGAAGCGAAACACACACAAACCAGCTTCTATGTGTTAAATGAAACATTCATTGTGTCCACAGTCAAGCCAGCAGCCAGAGTGGTGTGTGTTCAGCGTCTACGTGCATTGCATAGGCGGCTGAGCCGCGCTTACACATGCAATGTTTCAGCAGAATAATGCCAAACGTGAGTAGCGCCCACTCAAAAGCGCCTGGAGTTTTGTGTCCGGAAATTGATTTAATTCGAAAGGTAACCCTCAAGATTTCGCGATTTAGCGAGCAACAAGACGCGGTTTTTTGCACACGCCGGCCTGTCGAGGTCATCTTTCGATTGCACCTCATAAAACATGGGGTTAAGAGACGTTAGACACACCCTTTAACGGTTGATCGATCAATCGTCCTGTGCTATAAAATACTATTCGAAATTCGTGTCTTTCATGCAGCTTTCGTTGGCCATATTTGCAAACGTTTCTGCTTGCAAAGCAAAACGCATGGCAAAGTTAGAAATTTTTCGCTTCGAACGTAAGTATAGGCAATCTAGCCGCTGATGTCACCGCCGCGAAATCTACAGTATACCAGAGGCCGAGATGTTCCACCATTTCTCGATATTTACGTAGTTCAATGTTTCAGGCTGCTTTTTAGCCACGCGGCAGAGCTGAGTACTCTGTACATTTTTACAACACAGGGAATTTTTCTTTGGGCCACAGTTTGAGATAGAGTTGCTCCACTAATTTCGACCAGCGTAAAAGATGTTCATTAGCTGTAGAGGAATAACTTTTACGCTGGTCAAAATTAGTGGAGCAACTCTATCTCAAACTGTGGCCCAGAGAAAAATTCCCTGTGTTATAAAATTGTATAGTCCAGCAACAGCTAACGCAGAATTTATGGCAGCCACATTGCCTGATTGGTAAAGCGGAAAATCCAGTGATAGGCTTGCCCGGTTTTAGACCGGAAGTTCGCAGACATGTTGTTCTTTTTCTTTTCTTTCTTCTTCTTCACCTTCAGACTCGGCTTATTTAACGCTTCGGTGCCTTCAAAAAGTTTTTTTTAAATTTTTGGCTGGCAGCCACTTCATAGGATTGCCTTCTTTTGTGTCGTTATGCAGGAAAATTCGTGCTTTGGCCACTTCTTTTTCTTTTTCTTTCTCTCGCGGTTTTTGTGCTTGCTACCGTAACCCCAGTCGAACCATTCCAATTTTCATGTCTGAAGCGAGCGCGCACGTTTTCCGCTTTACGGATCAGGCAGTTTGACTGCCATAAATTCTGCGTTAGTTGTTGTGGGACTATACCTCTTTAGAGCCATTCGGCTTACACAGTACTCAGCTGCGTGGCATGAAACAGCATGAAACATTGAACTAAAGAACAAATCGCTTCATGTATAAGTCGAAAAACGGTGTAATGGCTCAGGCTCTGGTATACTGTAGATTTCGCGGCGGTGACATCAGCGGCTGGATTGCCTATATATGTGTCCACACGTGATTTTTTCTTAGAACTAGGTATTGTATATCAACCAATTCAAATCCAACACGTTGCACACTTGGAAATGTTTCGCATGCTCTGTAAGTATTTGGACTGTTTGCGCGACTGATAATACACTTTTAACGAACGATAAATTCAAATCAAACAATTGAAACGAATGTATACGGACAATCCCAATGCAGTGACAATTTGATTTGTAAGAACTTTACAAAACTGCGTTTTGCTCAACAAATGACGCATGCACTTTGTGGTTGTACTGTGCAGTCAAGTCGATTGAAACATCAACCAACCAGCCACATTGCAGGTGACGCGCAACCACAAATGTGACGAATGCGGCAAAGCGTTTGCGACTGCGGCCAAGCTTCGCGCGCACCAGAAACATCACCAGGGCGTGGTCGACAAACCGTTCGAGTGTTCAATTTGTGGCAAGGATTTCTCCAGGTCAAGTGTATTCGCTGTGACAACTTCTAAGATTAGATTAAACTTGCCAGGTTTACCTTGTTGACTCAGGATAAATGTGATGGTGTTAACGAAGAAGTGACAGATAATGTACACAGACGATGAAAGCCGGATTCAAAATGGAGAAACTATAATTTCCTAGATTCGTAATTATTTCGTCATGAACAATCCTGCCTGCCTGAAGCTTTTTCATTCCACCATGAGTTTATGTATACTTTTTTTTATTACAGGAAAGACAATCTCAAAGTGCACGTGCGCAGTCACTATCGTAGCTCAACTCAAGTGTTGGTCCACGGTGGTGCGGTGAGCCCTGGCTCGTCACACATGCAACAGATGTTCAGCAGTCACAACGTCCAATCAACATTGCCAACTATGGTGCACACTGATAACGGACAGCAACATCTGGATGGGCTGTGAAAATTTGTGGATTTGAGATAGAAAATGCATTTTTAAAGACACATACTTTCAGTATTTTCAAATGAATTGTGCATTGTTTGTGTGTGAAATTCGTTCCATGAAGCATTGTTATGAGTTTATACACATTAGGTTGCGGTCTTCTACCAATATTATAGATGTCTTTATTCTCGTTTGCATCGGTTTTCTTTATTGAATATTGCACTTGCATCAAGTCAGCCTGTGTTTTTAGTCTTACTAGAAATAAAAAACAATAAAAATGTCGAACGCCTATAAGATTCGTGATATCCACTCAATTGTCTCAATTGTCTCCTAATAGGGAGTCTTTTGCAGAAATGCATTGATCATTTTATACGCTGCCTCGGGCCTCCAGCCTGGTGCCATGTGGCCGGCTCCCTGCAAGTGAAGCTTTTGACTATGTTCCACGTTTTCGTTGAATCTCAAAAAACGTTGATCAAATAGATCAATTTGATCGAATAAACATTCCGCACCTTTATGGTGACAAAGTCCAAGTTCTTATCGTATTGCGTGACGAATCCTCCAATTTGGTCATCGCCGTATTTCCACGGTCGTTTGCTCGCTTTCAGCTGAAAAAATGATAGGTGACCTTCGAAATTTTCGTGCCGCTCACAGCATGTGTAGCTCTTGGCTACAGTACTGGGTCAAAATACATGTAAAGGCAAAGCACACCAACACGAGCCCGATTTCGGAGGTGCTAGATTAGTGAAACATTCATACGTTGCTGCTGATTTGGGAAACGTCACACGTTGTGGAATACAACGTGGTGCATGAGGATTTCTCTTTCTTTTCGTTTTGCTGGTGCACCAACTCCGAAATCGGGCTCGTGTTGGCGTAGCTTGCCTTTATGCTGATGAAAGTTACGTATAGTCCATCCATCAGCTCATGGCACTTTGTTATGCTGCTGGCCGACTTGTTCCCTTCCCCCACGTCCTAATGAAAAAGAAATTGTTTCCGAAAAAAATATTTTTGCTCCTAAATTGTGTTTTTTTATGAAATCGACGTGTTTTGTCCATTTGAATTTTAAATTTGATCGAATTTAATCTTTTTCGACACATTTCATCATCTTTTTAGTTTTTTTTGCAAAATCGGTCACACTCAATTTCTCTTTCTTTAGAACGTGGAGGAAGGGAACAAACCAGCCAGCAGCAACAGAAAGTGACATGAGCCGATGGACGGACTATACGTATTTTGAGGAACTTGAAAAATGAAAAACAACTCCGATTATGCGAGTCCCCAGTTCATTTCAGAAATCGCCCGTCACGCCAAAGTGCCTGATTCATCAAGGCCACCCACCGGTTGTCCTAGTCTGGCGGCGAATCGTTGTCCCATGAGAAAGTTGCACACCATGTCCGTGTCACCGTTGTAGATGAGCACGCGCACGTTGTTGGCCAACGCCTTCTGCACTTGTGGGAAGAGATCATCGTACTGTTTCACGTACTGCCATTTGACACCCGCTCTGAAGAGGACAGGTACATAACAGGTACATTACATATACGAAAGTGTGGCAGTCTGCCCTCCTAATTGGGCGTGGCACAATGAGACGGTCAATGGCAAAAGGTCATTCAGAAAATTAAGATTCCAATGTGAAGAATGTGGACTGAACGCTCTGAGCCAGTTTGGCTTTGCAAGCAAGCCATCGACGTGGCCCCTACGTCATTTGGGGTTTGACTTTCAACAGGTTTTTTTGGTTACAATCTACCAAGCATTACGAAGAATAATGGACATCGTCACTCTTTGACAATCAAAATACTATGATGCAAGAAAAAGCTCATAACGAACTTGCAAGTCGACCAATATCCCACATGGTACGGTATGTGCAACGCGTCACGCACTTCAGCTCTGTTCAGATATTCCGTGATGGCCGTTTCATTACTGCACGTTGGGTCAGCGATGATCACAACCTGGGAAAACAATGGTCACTGGTCAGTGATGTTTCAACGCCACCATAATGCGAATGGAGCTGCGTGGGGTTACCGTTGCGACGCTCTTTCAGACGGGCGGTGCACCAGGTCATCGTCATAAATGCACTCACATTTTCCTGATCCAACCCTTCCAGATCGTCGAGCGTCTGTCCGCGGGTTACGGTATCCCTGACGGACGCGGGCGCCATCCACAATATATTGACAACGAAGCGAGTCGACACGTGTTGTTTGCCCAACAACGGATTGTGCCAACATTGACGGTACATGTCGTACGGGTTGAGACCGCCCAGCCACACTTGGATCTCGGTGATGTTCGTCTGTAAGGTCGTTACAGTCAACGCTCTTGAAAGTGACTTGATTGGGCACGGTATTTCGTATTTTGCTTCGAATGCGACGAATATTCAAAACGATTGAGTGTTGGATATGACTTCATAATTTGAAAACCAGTCTGCTCTACTTTTTTCCCGTTTTGCTTTTCCCAATACTGTGGGGACTACAGTGTATCACTTTTCGCCCAGTTTTCACAGATGGGTAGTTGCATCTTGGCAGTCGAATGCACCAGCTGGGCACGTGACCCATCACCAATCCATATTTACACTCACCTGTCTCTGACACCACTCAGTTGGTGTGTTCTGGAAGTCACACTCAATCGCTTGGCCCTCGCAACACTCGCTCACCATCTGATCCCAGGTACTGCAATTCGGTATGATAAAGATGACATTGATTGATTGACTTGCCTGATTATCAAGGAAAACGACACACGCACTCCTGATCAATCAAACCATGCGAATACGCCCATTCCATTGTGGTGCCGGTGTTGATCGGGTTGCTCAGCAGGCCGTTGCCGATTGCCATACCCTGAAAATCAAGGGGAAAACTGGGAAGATCAATCGGTTCCGGTTTGGTAATATTAATAATCCGGTAATTTTGATGACAATGGGGCTGTCTGTGAACTATGAAGACAACGAATGCGATTGAACTATGTGCGCCAAAAGCATGCCTCATTCAAACAACAAGCTTTTTCGGGCATAGTCCACTGCTACAAACAAATTGTGGCAGACACTATTTGTATGCCTACCGCGTTAGGCAATTGTGCAAGGCTTGAATAAAAAATTCTATAGGTTCCAACCACCTTTTCGTTATTTTAATGGAATTAAATATAAACTAAACAAACCAATAATGCAAGAAATGCTTGGTCGAAGCATTCCAGATACCCGGAGTACTGCTTGAAATTGATTGGTGGACCATTATAACCCGGCAGATCTGTGATTATACTACGGACACCACAGAAATAACCTCGGCATCACAAAACTGGGTAAGTAATGCCAGTGGCAGCAAAAAGGGGCAATCGGGTCATTCTCCTTGCGCATAAACATTGTTGCAAAACTGACCGTCAAAAACACCAAAACTCGCAGTTTTTTTAGCAGTCCTGTCTTATGCTCTGGGTGACAATTTGCATTGATAAACTGCTCACTGCATAAGGTTGTTATGTTTGTGTGTACATTATGCACATTTGGGGGAAGTCAAAGATAAGCAAAAAGGTAGTTTGGTACCGTTTGCTCTACTCATGTACCTGGGGTTTTTGGTCAATGATATCATTTCTGTTCTTATAAGCATTATTATTGTAAATAACACGACTTTTTGATGATGTTGCAGTTAACCTTTGGATGCATTCAGTTGCATACATACTGTAAGTATAGCCCTACTGACATTGGTCATGGCAAAGTTCAAAATTCGCTGTTTACCATTGTCAAACCATGGCGCTCAGGACAA
>JASAMV010006324.1:0-14298 GCA_030248065.1 Rhynchonema sp. JSB1_4
AAAAAACGAGAACAGAAAACAAACAAACTTCTGTTCTCCACGATGACGACGGTGGTGACGACGACGACTGCGACAAATCGTCACGATGAAATGGAGCGTTGTTTTCCTTTCGTTCGTCCGATTTAGATTTCTTTTGATGAGCAGGACTGCCAGGCGACTGCAAAGGAAAAATTTGTTGCCATCCTCAAATCCGTCTGTAGTTCATTCACCAAAAACGAATAACTAAAATCGCGAATCACTCAAAACTAAAAGATAAAATAAAATCCCCTAAGCCTAAACCAACAGCGCCAAGCCCATCTCCTGCCATATCCTCCTCAGACGACATTTGACTGCCTGGAGAATTTGCCGCCCGTTTGCGGCAGCCAGGCTTCTTTTGTCGACGCCCCTGGAATAATTTAAAAAAACATCTAAAACAAAATTGTTGAAAAAATTCAACCAAAAAAATAACCGTCTTCAGCTCGTCTACGCCACGCCTGCCATTGGCGCGCGCTTTTTTTCCACCGCTGAACGATTTGCCCCGTCTTGGCATGCCAATTATCATCGCACGGATATCGTGCTGATAGATGAATCTAATTAATAGATTGATTGCGAGCTAAATAGATAGATTGATAATTATATTTGGAGGTTCGGGCCGGGCAGAACCGGCCGCCCTGCCCCCCCTGAATGGGGTAAGTGAGAGCCCCCCAAAACAAATCTCCGGCGCGGCCCGAACCAAAAGCCCGAAATCGCGGCCGGCCCAATTGTGACCACTGCACGGACTGCATTTAGGGCGGAGGGGGGGGTTGGGCGCTGTATTTGGGGGGTTATTCAATGACCCCATTTAGGAGCCGGGTCGGGCCGGCCCGGGCTATATTTTGGGGGGGGAATTTATTTGGGGGGAGGAGGGTGATTCACTGGGGGGAGATTTTGAGGATCGGGCCGGACCGAGCCGGCCCCCTCCTAAACTAAATGGGGTCAGTGAATCACCCCCCCCAAAATAAAGCCCCCCTAAATGAGGTCGCAATCGGGCCGGCCGCGCCGGGGCAAGCTGGGCCCCTTCATAAATGGGGTCAGTGAATCACCCCCTCCCCAAAGCCCCCCTAAAAAAGCCGCCCTCAAAATAGGCCCCCCAAATACAGCCCGACCCGGCCGCTATCACAATATCAAAAAAACCCCAACCAAAACAAAGCAAGCCAACCACTCCAACCTGCATTCTTCCATCCAAGTCGAGCTCGGGCCGGGTCCAGCCGAAGATTTGGAGGAACGCCCCCCCACAAATAGAGCCCACAAAATACAGCCCCCCCCTAAATGAGGGATTTCGGGTGCTGTCAGGTCATCCCGGCCCGGCCCGATCTTCCAGATCTCCGGCCCAGTGTAGTTCCGGGGGGGAGAGGGGGTCCCCCTCGGGTACGCTCGAACCGAGCCAGGCCGACTCAATTAAAAACTCAAAAAACGCATTTCCCCCCCCCCCCCCCCGCTAAATGGAGTCAGTGAATCATCCCCACCCCCAAATGCAGCCCGGCCCGGCCCGACCCGGCTCCTAAATGGGGTCAATGAATCACCCCCCCCCAATAGAGCCCCCAACATACAACCCGACCCGGCCGCTCTCACAATATCAAACAAACCCAACCAAAACAAAGAAGGCCAACCTCTACAACCTGGGAGCACTTTCTATTTCATACAATAAAAACTTACAAATTGTAGCCAAAAGTTACAAGCAATTGTAAATCCACTTTCCACAATAATTTTGTATCCAGTCACAATTTTTTGTAGCTGGATACAATAGAGCTGAAAATGTTTCGATGGCACGATTTTCTTTCGCTTAGGCAACCATGAAAACGCATGTTTGATAAAATTAGTTTCCAATAAATTGCTTCTAGAGATGATAAACATTATTTAAAAAATCGGGCCCGGGTCAAATAATGGATAAACAATCAAATTGTGTCGAGTTAGGACGGTCCCACCGGTGTGCACCCAGTTACAATTTTTCTCTTTCTTACAATGCGAGTTACAAAATTTTCTTTTGTAGCTGGATACAATTGTACCCAGTCACAATTGTAACTTCTTACAATTGTATCACTCACAATTGTAACTGCGTGAAGTGACTTTTGTACCTGGGTACAAATTGTAGCGTTTTTTTGTAAGAACTTACAATTTGTATGAAATAGAAAGTGCTCCCTGTGCTCTTGCATCCAGAGGTCAAGCCGGGCCGCGATTTTCGGCCTTTGATTTGGACCGGGCCGGGCCGAATCCCTCCTCGTAAATGGGGTCAGTGAATCACCCCCCCTCAAATAAAGCCCCCCCCCCGACCCGGCGCCTACATCGGGTCGTAAATGGGGCCAGTGAATCCCCCCCCCCCAAATAAAGCCCCCCGCCCCCGACCCGGCTCCTAAATAGGGTCATTGAATCAGCCCCCCCAAATACAGCCCCTAAATGCAGCCCGTGCAGAGGTCGCAATCATGCCGGCCTGGCCGGGCCGCGCCGCGCCTCGATTTCGGGCTTTGGTTCGGGTCGGGCCAGAGATTTTAAGGATCGGGCCGGACCGAGCCGGGCCCCCTCCTAAATGGGGTCGGTGAATCACCACCCCCCCAAATAAAGCCCCCCAAATACCGCCCCCCTAAATGAGGTCGCAATCGGGCCGGTCGGGCCGGGCCGGGCCCCCTCCTAAATTGGGTCCGTGAATCACCCCCCCCCAAATAAAGCCCCCCCCCGGAGCTGATTCACTGGCCCCATTTAGGGTGGCTGTACCCGGCCGGCCCGGCCCGATCTTCCAAATCTCCGGCCCGGCCACTTTTTCAATGAAAGCACCCATTTTTTCACCAAACAATAGGTTCAGGAAAAATCGCAAAAATTATGACAAAAATCGGGTAAAAATCAGACCCAAAAAAGTCGGGTCGGGCCGGGCCTGGCCGGGCCGAGCTTTGGCCACCTCAGGCCGGGCCTGGCCGGGCCGAGCTTTGGCCACCTCGGGCCGGGCCGGAGATGTGAAGCTCGGGCAGGGCCGGGCCTCTGTCAAGCACCGCTTCGACCAAAAAAGAAAAAGAAAAAAAGCGAAAAAGAAAAGGCGCGAACTTACAACCAATCAGCAGCAAGCCCCGCCCACTTCGCGCACTTAGCGCCACAGCAAACTTTCCACCCCCGTTTCTCGCGATAGAAACAATATCCAATTTTCCCTTATAGATGTAGCATTACTTCACGATGAGACAAATCGATTGGTATATGACTCGACCGGATTGGTTCAGTTTCCTGGGAGGAGATATGGTCTGTCGCAAAAAGTGTGGCCGCCGGAAGTCACGATTTTCGGGTGTCTGAAAAACCACTTTCCCATTGTCCGATCGAGCTCAAATTTTCAGCGTTTTGTTATGGCTTGACTACGACTAGAAAACAATCAAAACATCTTTCAAAACCAATCACACGCGTTCACACCAGCATCGCCGATATAACACGTGAGGTGTAGGGAAAAATCAGTTTTTCGAGCACGCTGATGTTTCACGTGCATGTTGGAAAAAATTTTTGCCATACGATTTCATCACATCAACCTATCTTTCTGATAAGAACATTACCAACGACCAAATCCAGCTTTTTCCTAGTTCGTGGTCTAATCTCAAAGTACTGCGAAACGCTAATGCGTTCTCGTAGATGTTGAGAGCGCTCTTGATGATTTAGGCAACAGCAGCAGAAAGGAAGGAAGGAAGCAAGAAAGCTTGCTTTCGAAGTGCTTAAGCGAATAATATTGCTGCTTGTACGGTGGACATACATGTTTTCCGACTCAGTGTTCACGATCTTATTTGGTACCGGAGTTTTCCACTTAAAGCCTCCCCCGAATAGAGCCCTCGGGGGCTCTAAGTAGAAATTTTTCCACTTAAAGCCCCCGGGGGCTCTAATTGGATTTATTTTTTTACGGACCATTGATTTTACATCGAACAGTAAACTTGCCAAAATAGTTCAAACTAGTGTAAGAATGACCAAAATACGGCACTTTTCTGTTGTTTTACCAACGTTTTGCCACGTTTAGATGAAGATCCTCACAATCAGGTTGAAATATGGTATCAGAATGTCAAAATGCTGGCCTAAAGTGTCCCTACTGACAATGATGAAAACACTCAGTTTTCCGCTTAAAGCCCCCGAGGGCTGTAAGTGGAAACGTTTCCACTTAAAGCCCCCGGGGGCTCTAATTGGATTTTTTCTTTCTGGTCGGAGGGTCCATTTTCCACCAATTTCCGCATAGAGCCCCCGGGGCTTTAAGTGGAAAACTCCGGTAATTAGGCAAACATGTGGTAACAAGCATTCCACACGGGAGTGGTCCACTTGCACGAGCATAAAACGTACTGTGTAATTAAGCGAGCATTTTTAGCTTCATCAAAAACAACTCGAAATTCTTAACTAGCAGAATCGCTGTGTATGATATGTACATCAGAATCACTGCTCTTTGGTTAGTCCTGATTGTTCCTGGTTCAGAGCCCAGACCTTCCAAAATCATAAACGCTGCTTCCTCAGACGCTGAAAACCTCTGCCAGAAAGGAAAATACTGTAGTTTATGCTGCCGTGAATATGGTCGGGCTGAACAAATTGGCATTATTCGTTGTTTGTCTGGCGTGTGCAAGCCAACAAACGTACGCATTGGTGTGTTATGAGGCGAACAATGTTTGTTGGAGAGATGTATTCGTTTATTTTAAGGACTCGAAATTGACATGGCAGAAATGTTGTTGAAATCATCTATTTTTAGAACGGAACACTATCGACACCAGACTGTGAATCTTGTCGGTACTGCGTGTTCGCTGCCATGAAACACCCGCACGGCAAACCGGTCATGTTTGGCTTGACACCAAGTGAATTTCAAAACCTGGTTGATTGTGCACACCTATAGTCGTGCATCGTTCAAATGCAGGTTCTCCCCTTGCAGGTGCCGAACAACTTGAAGGATATGACTTGCTTTTTAGTAAGTCAGCTGAGCTGTACCAGGTTCTGTCTGTGTGTCTGCTGGAGGTATGTCAGATAAAACGCAGTACTCGGAACAACCAAATAAGACATCTGGCACTGGACACAGATACAAATGTTACAGAAGTACACAACGCCCGCGGTGTTGGCTGGTGGAATGGCAGAGACCGAGCTAGTGTTTCGTTGCTTGTGCAACGTCGATAAATATAACACAGCAAACGTTGTGTTCGAATTCGTGCAACAGTTCGAATAGTAGGTTGCACTGAAACAATATAAAGACATAAATATTGGTGTAGAGCGCTGCGGATTAATAGCACGTGGTCACTTTTTATTTTAGGTTACTACTCTGTGAGGACACCAATCAGTGTGTTGATAAACCTATGGAATAGGTTAATGCTTTAGAATTATACATATATACTGTATGTATATACGGGTTACTCATGTTATTTGGCAGCAATAGTCATTTATTTGGATTATGCATGCATAATCCACCTTATTTTGAGAAATACTTTGTCACGACCACGACTTTAACTGACACAAGAAATTTAAAAAAATAATAGTTTGAAAGATTCGCTAATCAAAAATATTTTAGTTGAGTTAATGAACTGAAGACAAACCGAAAACTTGCTTTCACTACCCTTACTTGCTCTGTGACAGAATAACCATTCCCTTTATTTTGTCTTGTTGTCACCAAGCATTCGAAATATTACATTGTGATATGCGTATAGTTACAGGCGACTGACGGATAAAGTCTACCTATGTTGTTGATTCAAACTGATACACGCCAACAAATGGGTGCGAAATGTTTATAATCTAACCAGTTGAAACAAACCCATGCATACTGTATTGACCAATACCAGCAGGCAATGCAACCACGGCGTGCATAGGTAGAGGCTCCTGTTGACAGGTCATTCTGTCAGGTCGCGCAACAATGCTGAAGACGAATATTACAGAACAACAGCAATAGCTCTCACAGTGGTTTGCACTCCGCCCAAATCCAAACACTTTGTCTGTCAATGTGAAGAAACATTTGCAATTCAGGCCCATGCAATGCATAGGGAGTGAACCAGAAACGATAGACACATGAATACAGTCTTTTTGGAGGGTTAACGTTTCGCATATCATTGACTGCTTATCATTCATCAATGTTTACTTATGAAAAACACGTCAGTCAGTCACGAAGCTCTCCCTCATCACAAACCATCACTCATATGGTCATCAACGCGTCCCGAGCTTGAAAAATAAAATGCAAATCGGTCGACGAAATCGAATAAAAGAATGGTTGATTGCACACCTCGGTAGCCACACCACTGGACAATCTGATCACTTACTTGCTGAATCCGTCAGAAATTTTAAGTATTTTTAAGGCAAAAAAAACACTTAAACCTCCGCCCCCCCCCGCCCCCCTCCCTCCGCCCGCCCCCGCCCCCCGCCGACCGCCCCCCCCCAGCCCCTCCCTAAGATCCCCTCCCCCCCGAGCCGGGGGGGTGGGGGGGTCCCCCCGAGGGGGGGGGGGTCGGTGTTTTTTTCGGCCTTCTTTTTCCCAAAAATCGCGCGCTCCGCGCGCAAGCCCAGCCATAATACCTATTTTTAGGCGATTTTTGGCGAAAATTTTGAGAAAAGTACCAGTGTAGTACTTGGTCGGTGTTGACGATAGATAGAATGGTAATGTGAAACTGTATTTGCTTCATAACACACTTTATTCCAAAGTCACACGTAAACCACTTAACCACCTCTGAAGCTCACAATCACAAGCACACAGGAAATAAGCTGTTAGAATGTGTGTAGACAAAATACAATGAATCATGTGATATTTAGTAAAGTCACGTTACACTGCTTTGCATTCCAAAGCCACATGGGGATTCGTCACTACATCCTCCCCCTTCAGAAGAATGAATCAACATTAAACTCTGAAAAAGTCAAATTCAATAGATCAATAAAAGTTCAGTCCAATGTCCCATTTTCTTTCTTCGTCAGAGTCTGTTCGTTCAAGTTTAAGTGCCTTCTTTCTTTCTTCTTTCAATGGACTGTTCGTTAGTCGTAGGCGAGAAATGGATAATGGTTTATCATTAATTCATCCATTAAGTGGTTTTTACCTCAAATTACCCGAAATTCGCGCGCTACGCGCGCAAATACTACGTTTTCACACGATTCCACACATAATAAACACATAAAAAATTTTCACCCCAAAACCTAACCCCCCCCCCCCCCCCCCCAAACCCCCCTAGGTACATAACCCCCCAGGCCATCGGCTCTGGTACAGTAGGTATCCCCCCCTCTCCGAGCGCGGTACAGTAGGTATCCCCCCTCCAGAGTACCTCCAACACTGCTTTTCAGGGTAGTACTTGGGGGGTGGGGGGTCCCCCCCCCCAAATTCATCTATCTATCGTCAACACTTTTTGATTTCATCTATCTATCGTCAACACTTATGGGCAAATCTATCTATCGTCAACAAATTCTGGGAACAATCTATCTATCGTCAACACATTTCGACCCCAAAATGGGCATTTTTGCCTCAAAATGGCTCAAAATCGGTATTTTTAGTCCCAAATAGGCAAAAAATCGCGCGCTACGCGCGGATTTAGTGCATCTTAGTACATTTTCATTAATATTTACACATTATTACCAACTTAGTACGTACACTATACTATACCTTGATTTTTGGCGACCCCCCCACCATCTATCTATCGTCAACAAGTTTGGGTCGAAATGTGTTGACGATAGATAGATTGTTCCCAGAATTTGTTGACGATAGATAGATTTGCCCATAAGTGTTGACGATAGATAGATGAAATCAAAAAGTGTTGACGATAGATAGATGAATTTGGGGGGGGGACCCCCCACCCCCCAAGTACTACCCTGAAAAGCAGTGTTGGAGGTACTCTGGAGGGGGGATACCTACTGTACCGCGCTCGGAGAGGGGGGGATACCTACTGTACCAGAGCCGATGGCCTGGGGGGTTATGTACCTAGGGGGGTTGGGGGGGGGGTTGGGGGGGGGGGTTAGGTTTTGGGGTGAAAATTTTTTATGTGTTTATTATGTGTGGAATCGTGTGAAAACGTAGTATTTGCGCGCGTAGCGCGCGAATTTCGGGTAATTTGAGGTAAAAACCACTTAATGGATGAATTAATGATAAACCATTATCCATTTCTCGCCTACGACTAACGAACAGTCCATTGAAAGAAGAAAGAAGGCATGAAAACTTGAATGTATAAAAGACTCTGACGAAGAAAGAAAATGGGACATTGGACTGAACTTTTATTGATCTATTGAATTTGACTTTTTCAGAGTTTAATGTTGATTCATTCTTCTGAAGGGGGAGGATGTAGTGACGAATCCCCATGTGGCTTTGGAATGCAAAGCAGTGTAACGTGACTTTACTAAATATCACATGATTCATTGTATTTTGTCTACACACATTCTAACAGCTTATTTCCTGTGTGCTTGTGCTTGTGAGCTTCAGAGTTGGTTACGTGGTTTACGTGTGCCTTTGGAATAAAGTGTGTTATGAAGCAAAGACAGTTTCACATTACCAATCTATCTATCGTCAACACCGACCAAGTACTACACTGGTACTTTTTCAAAATTTTCGCCGAAAATCGCCTAAAAATAGGTATTATGGCTGGGCTTGCGCGCGGAGCGCGCGATTTTTGGGAAAATAAGGTCAAAAAAACACCGATTTTTGCCTTATGATTTGGAGTTGTGAGAGGTAAGTACTCAACCCCCCCCCCCAACCCCCCCTCGGGTTTTGTGGTAGGTAAGTACTGAGAGGGGGTAAGCCCCCCCCCCCCCCCCCAGCCACTACTATGGGAGGAGATAGAAACCCTCGGGTAAACCAGCTGAGCTGGAAAAGCGGAAAGAAAGTGAAATTCTTTTCAGGAGGTCGCAATGGGGCCGGCCCGACCTGGGGGCCGGGCCGGGCCGGGCGGCGATTTGGGGCTTTTGGCTGGGGCCGGGCCGGGCCGGCCGGAGATTGGAGGGCCGGGCCGGGCCGGCAGCCGCCGGCCGAGAGCTTCTGAAGTGACTTATTTTCTGAAAAAGTCAGGTTTTTTTGTCCAAATACTGAAATTTTCTGACGGATTCAGCAAGTAGTGATCAGTATTGTCCAGTGGTGTGGCTACCCAGCGTGCAATCAACCTACTGTACCACCAGAAAGGCCTGAAATCAACCTACCTACTGTACCGACCGGCCAACTTAGGGGGAACAAAATTTTTCATGTTTTCCAGTTTAGATGACAATGTACTCTAAAACCCTCAAAATTTTTCGATTATTTGGAATGAAAAATATGGATTTTATACCATTTTGAGCCAAAAATAGCAACCTACTGTACCAGCCGGGGGGCGGCGACCTTACCTACTGTTGTACTGTACCAGGATGGCGCGTCGGTACCTACTGTACCTAGGGGGGACCCCCCAGCCACACCATTGGTATTGTCTATCTGGCGACTTTTTCATGGAAAACAATGAAATTTCAACAAAAAAAATTGATTCAAAAATCGCAAAAATTATGAAAAAAATTGGGTTAAATAAAATCTGAGCCAAAAATTCGGGCCGGGCCGGGCCGGGCCGGAGATTTGGGGGTTCGGGCCGGGCCGGGCCGGAGATTTGGGGGTACGGGTCGGGCCGGGCCGGGCCGGGCCGGAGATTTGGGGGCTCGGGCCGGGCCGATTCTTTTATTCGATTTCGTCGACCGATTTGCATTTTATTTTTCAAGCTCGGGACGCGTTGATGACCATATGTTTGATGGTTTGTGATGAGGGAGAGCTTCGTGACTGACTGACGTGTTTTTCATGAGTAAACATTGATGAATGATAAGCAGTCAATGATATGCGAAACGTTAACCCTCCAAAAAGACTGTATTCATGTGTCTATCGTTTCTGGTTCACTCCCTTTGCATTGCATGGGCCTGAATTGCAATTGTTTCTTCACATTGACAGACAAAGTGTTTGGATTTGGGCGGAGCGCAAACCACTGTGAGAGCTATTGCTATTGTTCTGTAATATTCCTCTTCAGCATTGTTGCGCGACCTGACAGAATGACCTGTCAACAGGAGCCTCTACCTATGCACGCCGTGGTTGCATTGCCTGCTGGTATTGGTCAATACAGTATGCATGGGTTTGTTTCAACTGGTTAGATTATAAACATTTCGCACCCATTTGTTGGCGTGTATCAGTTTGAATCAACAACATAGGTAAACTTTATCCGTCAGTCGCCTGTAACTATACGCATATCACAATGTAATATTTCGAATGCTTGGTGACAACAAGACAAAATAAAGGGAATGGTTATTCTGTCACAGAGCAAGTAAGGGTAGTGAAAGCAAGTTTTCGGTTTGTCTTCAGTTCATTAACTCAACTAAAATATTTTTGATTAGCGAATCTTTCAAACTATTATTTTTTTAAATTTCTTGTGTCAGTTAAAGTCGTGGTCGTGATAAAGTATTTCTCAAAATAAGGTGAATTATGCATGCATAATCCGAATAAATGACTATTGCTGCCAAATAACATGAGTAACCCGTATATACATACAGTATATATGTATAACTTCTAAGCATTAACCTATTCCATAGGTTTATCAACACACTGATTGGTGTCCTCACAGAGTAGTAACCTAAAATAAAAAGTGACCACGTGCTATTAATCCGCAGCGCTCTACACCAATATTTATGTCTTTATATTGTTTTAGTGCAACCTACTATTCGAACTGTTGCACGAATTCGAACACAACGTTTGCTGTGTTACATTTATCGACGTTGCACACGCAACGAAACACTAGCTCGGTCTCTGCCACTCCACCAGCCAACACCGCGGGCGTTGTGTACTTCTGTAACATTTGTATCTGTGTCCAGTGCCAGATGTCTTATTTGGTTGTTCCGAGTACTGCGTTTTATCTGACATACCTCCAGCAGACACACAGACAGCACCTGGTACAGCTCAGCTGACTTACTAAAAAGCAAGTCATATCCTTCAAGTTGTTCGGCACCTGCAAGGGGAGAACCTGCATTTGAACGATGCACGACTATAGTTTTTTGCACAATCAACCAGGTTTCGAAATTCACTTGGTGTCAAGCCAAACATGACCGGTTTGCCGTGCGGGTGTTTCATGGCAGCGATCACGCAGTACCGACAAGCTTCACAGTCCGGTGTCGATAGTGTTCCGTTCTAAAAATAGATGATTTCAACAACATTTCTGGCATGTCAATTTCGAGTCCTTAAAATAAACGAATACATCTCTCCAACAAACATTGTTCGCCTCATAACACACCAATGCGTACGTTTGTTGGCTTGCACACACCAGACAAACAACGAATAATGCCAATTTGTTCAGCCCGACCATATTCACGGCAGCATAAACAACAGTATTTTCCTTTCTGGCAGAGGTTTTCACTTTCAGCGTCTGAGGAAGCACCGTTTATGATTTTGGAAGGTCTGGGCTCTGAACCAGGAACAATCAGGACTAACCAAAGAACAATGATTCTGATGTATCATACACAGCGATTCTGCTAGTTAAAACATTCGAGTTGTTTTTGATGAAGCTAAAAATGCTCGCTTAATTACACAGTACGCTTTATGCTCGTGCAAGTGGACCACTCCCTGCTTGTTACCACATGTTTGCCTAATTACCAAATAAGATCGTGAACACTGAGTCGGAAAACATGTATGTCCACCGTACAAGCAGCAATATTATTCGCTTAAGCACTTCGAAAGCAAGCTTTCTTGCTTCCTTCCTTCCTTTCTGCTGCTGTTGCCTATATCATCAAGAGCGCTCTCAACATTTATGTCATGATTGACTTCCTTGATTGCGTTCCTTGAGAATGCGTAATCTTGAGAAGTTTCATTGAAGTTGTGTGGCAAAAGGTGATCGATTTGTGTAAAAAGTAAAGATGTGTACGGATGCTTGCTGTTTCTCAAAGCCTGGTTGTGCACATGCAATCAGCGATGAGCCTGCGCCTCATACATGCACGCACCTCGAGTGGTGTTCACGAAACGGTGGAGTGGAGAGTTGAGGGGGAGAAAGTTGAGTGGAACGGTCAGTGGAGAAAGTTAGATGGAAAGCCAGTTCCACTGACGAAGTTCACTGAACTCGTTGAGTTGAGTGGAAAGTCGAGTGGAATGGTTGCGGTAGCATAGCAGCGTGACGTGCCGATTTGTTACAAAGATCATAAATCCTTAAAAAGCGGGCTATTTCATCGATTTCTTCTGTATCCATATCCACGCTTAGTTGTGTTCACAATGTGGTCTTACTGTATATACGTCCACCAGCTCATGGCACTTTGTGTTGTTGCTGGCTGGTTTACTCCCTTCCTCCACGTTCTAATGGAAGAGAAATTGAGTGTGAGCGATTTTGCAAAAAACTAAAAGAATAATAAAATGTGTCGAAAACGATTGAATTCAATCAAATTTGAAATTAAATTAAATTAAAAGCTATAAAACACGCCGATTTCATAAAAAAACAGCAATTTAGGAGCAAAAATATTTTTTTCGGAAACTCAATTTCTCTTTCATTAGAACGTGGAGGAAGGGAACAAGTTGGCCAGCAGCAACACAAAGTGCCATGAGCTGGTGGACGGACTATATATATGACGCAAACTACGCCACCACGAGCCCGATTTCGGAGGTGGTGTACTTGCACAACGAAAAAAAGAGAACTTCCTCATGCACCATTTTATATTCTACAACGTGTAACATTTCCCAAATCAGCAGCCACGTCTGAATGTTACACTAATCTGCCACCTCCGAAATCGGGCTCGAGTTGGCGTCGTATTAAGATATATTGACAAACCCTGTAATCGGCAAACAGCCAAAAAATGTTTCGATTGTCCGCAACCCGCAAACCGCAAGTGCGGCCAGGCAGAAGCGGTTGCGCGTTGCGGACGAGAGTCGTAGAGTCGCAGTCCGAGTCTATACCTGGCCGAGGTCTTCCACGACGGCAACAACAGACCTTGCAATAAAGCAGCCCTCCGTTCATTTTTTGGGTGCCATTTGCACTGCCAAGCCATGTTGTTTTTTTTATCAGTAATGCAGCGTACAGGTATGCACGTGCCGGTTATATACACATGAATCCAAAAAAAACAAAGGACAATTGCTGCATGTTTAAACAATTACTTTATGGAATATCATATTAGTCATGAAAAAAGTACTTAGGATTGAGTTCGGCGCATATTTTCGGTTTAATTTAATTTGCAACGGATTAAATTAATGTGAACAGTCGAGGTTACGGGATTAAATTAATCTGAAAATATGCGGGAACCCAATCTTAAAAATACCAGGCATTCGTAAAATTAGCAAAAGATCACAACTCGTACATGCTGAGCACGTGCGATTGAAAGCCGCTGAATTCATTCACAAGTGCAAGGTTTTCGAAAAAATAGTGTTTTACATGAATGTATATAAAGTCAGCGGAGACATAAAATATAAGCACTCAAAGGCACACACCGGAAAGGGATCAAAAAGGGTGAAAACATAGATATGATTATGTATATACTGCATAACACCGACATCAACCTGTACCACTACACGGTCCATTAGCGCCCTTGTTCTCGCAATGCCATTCGAACGCGGTCTCCCACTCGCCCGTTGACAAGCACCTGGTGGTGAATTCGGTTTCATCCGCGTTACCGTTACCATCGGTATCGATATCCGAGCATTGAGATTCGCACGTGCATGTGCCACCGACATCCGCGCACGGACACAGCGTCGGCTTGATGGCGCGCAGAATTTTGCCGCCCGCTGTAACCAGAATCGGGCAAGAAACGCTTTTTTCTTAGAAAACGCCCAGATGCCCAGAATATGCACCAAAGACTCTAAAAATTTCCGTTTCAGGACAAAAGGATGGCAAGACAGAGTAATTCTGTTTGCGCTAAAACGTGTTTCAACAGTTTTCTACCGAGTTACAATGTTTTTGGCCCACATCATGGGACTAAATTTGACAGGGGGTTGACCATAAAAAATAAACCCCGCATACCGACATATCTATACGACTAAAACAGGAAGGCGTATGTATGTATGTATGTCTGTCTGTCTGTCTGTCTGTCTGTGGCCCCCTCCCTCTCTTTTCACTCTCCTCTCTTTCCCTTCCCTCCCTCCTTTTTTCTTTCCTTTCCCCTTCCTTCCCTTTTCTCTTCTCTTTCCTTCTTTTTCCAATTTTCACTCTCCTCTCTTTCCCTTCCTTCCCTCCTTTTTTCTTTCCTTTCCCCTTCCTTCCCTTTTCTCTTCTCTTTCCTTCTTTTTTCCAATTCCCCTTTTCCCCTTCTTGACCTCCCCTCCTCTTTTTTCTTCCGTCCTTCTCAGGCCAGTCTCCTCTCTTTCCCTTCCCTCCCACCTTTCTCAAGCCCATTTTCCACTCTCCCCCTCCTATTTTTAACTCCGTTTCCGCCCTTCCT